>CAUYTI010099448.1:0-12805 GCA_963575145.1 Galago senegalensis | reverse complement strand
CCCAGCTACTTGGGAGGCGGAGGCAAGAGACTCGCTTGAGCCCAGGAGTTGGAGGTTGCTGTGAGCTGTAATGCCACAGCACTCTACCCAGGGGGACAGCTTGAGGCTCTGTCTCAAAAAAAAAAAAAAAAGAAAGAAAATGGTAATTAAGGCCAGGCACAGTAGCTCACACCTGTAATCCAAGCACCCTGGGAGGCTGAGGAGGGTAGATTGCTTGAGCTCAGGAGTTCAAGACCAGCCTAAGCCAGAGGGAGACCCTGTCTCTAAAAATTAGCTAGTAATGCAGCAAGTGCCTATAGTCCTAGCTACTGGGGAGGCTGAAGCATAAGGATCATCTGAATTCAAGAGTTTGAGGTTACTGTAAGCTATGATGCCAAGGCACTCTACCGAGGGTGACAAAATGAGACTCTGTCTCAAAAAAAAAGAAAAAAAAGTAACTAAAAACCATTACATGTTAACATAAATATTTTTATACAAAATAACTATATTTTCCAAAAACATTTAGTGAAAGAATGAAAATCTTTTTTTGTTTGTTTGTTTTTGAGATAAGGTCTCAATCTACTAGCTGGGCTGGAGGGTAGTGGCTCAATCATAGCTCACTGCAACCTTGAATTCCTGGACTCAAGTGATCCTCCCACCTTAGCCTCCCAAGCAGCTGGGACTACAGGTACACACCACCATACCTGGCTAATTTTTTTTTTTTGAGATGAGGTTTCGCTATGTTGTTCAGGCTCATCTCAAACTCCTGGACTTAGCAATCCTCCTGCCTTGGCCTCCCAAAGTAATGGGATTACAAGCAAATCTTTTTTATTTATATAGAAATCAGGCAACACATCATTCTATAGAATTGAGTGTTCCCCACAAATGTTTTTAATGCATGTCTTAAGATAGCTAAATTCTCATACCTGCTTCTGCTTCCAATCTGATGCAATAACATATCACTGTAGCCTCTGGAAAACTCTACTGTACATTCTAAGAAAATGAGGGTGGGAAGGGTAACTAACATCTATAGTTTATTCAGATTTCCTTGGGTGTTTTCTCTGTTGTTATTATTATTATTTTAGACAAGGTCATGCTCTATCTCACGGGCTAGTGTGCAGTGGTATTATCATCATAGCTCACAGCAACCTCAAACTCTTGGGCTCCAATGATCTTCTTGCCTTAGACACCTATGTAACTGGGACTGAAGGTGCTCGCAACCATGCCCAAATAATTTTTCTAGTTTTTTCAGAGACAGAGTCTCACTCTTGCACAGGCTGGTCTTGAACTCTTAGTCTCAAGTGATCCTCCTGCCTCCCCAAAGGGCTAGGATTACAGAGGTGAGCCACCATGCCCAGACTCTGTTGATGTTTATCTAATTTTCATTTTTAAAAATTGTGGTGAAAAATGCACTATTACCTCTCTCTCTTAAAGCGGGGGGGGGGGGCGGTATGTGCATATGTACATATGTGTACATATGTATGCATTTGAGATAGGGTCTCACACTGTCACCCAGGCTGGAAGACATTGGTATGATCACAGATCACTGCAGCCTTGAATTCCGCGTCCTAAAAGATACTCTTGCCTCAACTTCCTGAATAGCTGGGACTACAGGTATATACCATACATTATATGCAGATACACCTATGAAAGAACCTCCTCCATCCCTTTATGGAATTAAAGGAAATACATTGGGCCATAAACCAAATACTATACATGAATTTAGTCAGAGAGGGAATTAAACTTCTACTTCAATCCACAAATCACCTCCTATTCAGGGCGGTGTCTGTGGCTCAAAGGAGTAGGGGGCCAGCTCCATATGCCCAAGGTGGCGGGTTCGAACCCAGCTCCAGCCAAAAAAAAAAAAAAAAAATCACCTCCTATTCAAGATGAACCAAGCCTGTGACTACTAAGTAGTGTAAACAAAGATGCCTCCTCTTATGCCCTAATAGCCTTTCCAGAGCAGTATGTAGGCTGCTGACTGGGTTCAACATACCACATGATGTGCCTAAATCGGTCAAGTTCTTAAAGGTGAGTTTCCCCATCAGGCTGCCTGTAATAAGCCATGGATAAGGGAAGTTCAGAAAAAGATAACTTGATTTAATTTCCTTCCAGCTAGCCATTCTCCTTGACCTCTCTGAGGTATTTTGCAATAGTGGCCAAGTCTTTCTCTGACTTCTATGACTACATCTCAGCCTAGGGAACCTGCCACACTCTAACCGCTTCTGCTTCTTTGCTAGTTCCTTTTCTTCAGCCCTCTCCCAATCCTCCCCCACACATGCCCATTCCTCAACATTTAGACCTCTGGCTTCTGGCTTTCTCTCTCTTCCCCTCATACCTTCTGCTCAGTGTACCTCTAAAAAAAAGATTCCCAAATATCTATGCCTAGCCCCAATTCTGCAAGCAAAGCATTTACCCGCCACATACTTGAGGCAAATATGTAGCTGTTAAGAATGTCACACTGGAGTCAAACTGCCTGCTTCAAATCCTGGCTTTACAACTTCCTACCTGTGTGACCTTGAACTTTTTATTTAACTGTTCTATGACCTGGTTTCCTTTTCTGTAAAGTGAGAATGAAGATAATATCTATTGTATGGCGTTACTGAAATAATTAAATGATATAATTGGGTGAAGCAATTATAAATAGTACCTGATACATAAGTGCTCAATAAATAAATGATAATACAAGTCCATTGTCTTTACCCTTGGGGCCAAAGGCACTTCAGAATCCATGTTTTGGATTTAGAGAAGTAGTAGGGTACATGTTCTATGTATCACATGATGCCTCCCAAGAGGCATAGTCTGGGGCAGCATACCTGTGGTAGATGCAGAATGCTCACAAACTATTTCCTGTACGTCTCTGCATTTTTTAAAGTTAGTATGGAGTTTTGTGCCTAGTTTTGGCTAAGAGCTGGGAACAAAACTGAGTTCTATACTCTCTTCCCTGGCAGTCACATGTCCTACAACAGTGGCATCTCATGGCTCAGCACCTATGGCTCAAGTGGCTAAGGCGCCCAGCCACATACACCTAAACTAAGGTGGTAGGTTCGAATCCAGCCCGGGCCTGCCAAACAACAATGACGGCTGCCACCAAAAAATAGCCAGGCATTGTGGTGGGCACCTGTGGTCCCAGCTACTCGGGAGGCTGAGAAAGGAGACTCGCTTGAGCCCAGGAGTTGGAGGTTGCTGTGAGCTGTGATGCCACAGCACTCAAAAAAAAAAACAGTGGCATCTCCTTCAATCCAGGTTGCTAATTAGTGACCATGTCCTTCCCCTTCTCAGACTGGACATACTATATTAAATCATTGAGATCTGGGGTTTGTTACATGTACAAGGTATTTATCCAAACTATCCTAATTTTTGCAATGAAAAGTATGAATATGCACATTAAGTAGAATAAAGACAGACTGTAAGTAGCCCTGTGTCTGTTCAGACCAGTTTGGGTTGCCAAATGAATTTGTGCAAATTAAAATAATTAAATGACAACATTTAAATAAATTGAAATAATAAAATTTTAAATAATAATTTTTTTTTAAAGCCAGAAACTAAAAATTAAAAAATAAAACCTTTTCGTTTACAGTTCTATTTGTATTTCACAATTGCAGATAAGGGACTGTGGACCTGAAAAACATACACATGCCCCCCATACAAACTCACAGTTTCTTTTTTCTGTACTCTCAAACTCAACTTTGCCATTATTTTTTATTTATTTTTTATTTTTTTTTAGAGACAGAGTCTCACTTTATCACCTTTGGTAGATAAAGGGTGTGCCATGGCATCACAGCTCACAGCAACCTCCAACTCCTGGGCTCAGGCAATTTTCTTGCCTCAGCTTCCCAAGTAGCTGGGACTATAGGCACCTGCCACAACGCCTGGCTATTTTTTGTTGCAGTTTGTTGAGGGCTGGGTTCGAACCCACCACCCTCAGTATATGGGGCTGGTGCCCTACCCACTGAGCCACAGGTGCCACCCTCAATTTTGCCATTATGTATTTATATTAGCTATCCTTTATTTATTTATTTATTTTTAAGACAGAGTCTCACTTTGTCACCCTCTGTAGAGCACCATGGCATCATAGCTCACAGCAACCTCAAACTCTTGGGCTCAAGTGATTCTCTTGCCTCAGCCTCCTCAGTAGCTGGATTACAGGCGCCTGCCACAATGTCCGTCTATTCTTCGAGACGAGGTCTCACTCTGGCTCAGGCTGGTCTCGAACCCGTGAGCTCAGGCAATCCAGCCACCTCAGCCTTCCAGAGTGCTAAGATTACAGGTTGAGCCACTATGCCCAACCTACTTTCTTGTTATTTTAGGAGATGGGATCTCACTATGTTGCCAGGCTGGAGTACAGCGGCTATTCACAGACACAGTCATGGCACAATACAAATTTGAACTCCTGGGTTCAAGCCATCCTCCTGCCTCCACCTCTTAAGTAGCTGGAACTACAGTGTATTCCGCTGTAACTGGCCCAGTGCCACTATTTCTAACATTGGTACTGCTGAACTTTTGGCTACACTGGCTCAAATCTGAGCTATGCTTGATTCTTTCCTTCCTTTCCCCATTTACAGCCAGATAGCAAGTTCCAATTCTCCCTTCAAAGGCCTTCAGTAGAGACTCTGCTTCCCATTCTCCCTGACATCACCATCATTAGGACCCTTTCCTCTTGTTTCTGGATCCCAAAAGCCAACTCTGCAAGCCCCCTTTCAACCCAGTCTATGCTCCTCTATAGTTCAATCATATTAACCACCATTTTCACTATGTCCCTTCCTTGTTCATTATCAGTCATACCCATGACCTGTGAAATAAAAATCTAAATTCTCTATCATTCAAAGCCGTCTAGGATTTAGGCTCATTCACTTGATCTAATCATCATACATTCTTCCCCACAGGAACCCCACTCTCCAGACAAATTAATGCTCCCCCTGCTTCCTGAAATTCACTCCTTCCCCTAGGCCTTTAATCATTCTGTTTCCTGACCCAGAATGCTACCCTTCCTTCTTTCCACTGTTAACTTTTATGCATCCTTCACAGCCTAATTCAAGTGCCTCTCCACCTGAAATGACTCCATAACTTCTTTGGCTCAAATTTACCTTTCATTTTCTTGGCTTCACATAGCACTCTCTCATTTATATACGGGTGTATCATACTTTATTTTTTTCATGCATTGTACATTATGCATGATTCCTGGGGTACATGGAATGTGACATTTCTTTTGTGTGTCTAAGAAGCTTATGCACACATTGCACTGAATGGAGAGATGCCATAGCTGCTAGGGAAAATGTTCCAGTACAAAAATTCAGGTCTAAGCAGGTTCAAGTCCCCTGGCCAGTACAGAAAATCTGGTGAGAGAAATAATGACCAATGCTCAGGAGAAGGACAATATAGGCCTTCAGATTGAGTTAAAGATTCAGCAACTCAGCAGGGGCGACAGGAATAACTGAAAATAACACCAAACTTAAGAAAGAATGAGGCCTCTTGTGGGACGTGGTGGCTCATGCCTGCAATCCTAATATTTTAGAAGGCCAAGACAGGCAAATTGCCTAAGCCCAAGAGTCCGAGACCAGCCTGAGGTATAGTGAGACCCTATCTCTAAAAACAGCCTAGTGTGGCCAGGCATAGTGGCTCACCCCTATAATCCTAGCATTCTGGGAAGGTGAGATGGTGGATTGCCTAAGCTCATGGGTTCGAGACCAGCCTGAACAAGAGCAAGACCCTGTCTCTAAAAATAGTTGGATGTTGTGGCAGGCACCTGTAGTCCCAGCTACTCAGGAGGCCAAGAAGCCTTCCTCTATAGAGCAAAGAGCCATTATTCCTTGTATTAAAGGGTATGATGAGATTGAAGCTCAGTCAGGTACAGGAAAGATAGCCACATTTGCTATTTCTATCCTACAACAGTTGGAGATTGAGTTCAAGCCAGAAAACTGGCTCAGCAGATCCAAAAGTTCTAGCACTGGAGTCTACATGGGAGCAACTTGTCAGGCTTGCATTGGTGGAATGAATGTTCGAAATGAAATGCAAAAACTTCAGGCTAAAGTACCACATATTGTCGTTGGTACACCAGGAAAAGTGTTTGATATGTTAAACAGATCAAAATGGATCAAAATGTTTGTTTTGAATGAAGCAGATTAAATGTTGAGCCAAAGGTTTAAGGATCAAATCTATGAGATTTTCAAAAAATTAAATATAAGTATTCAGGTTGTGTTGCTTTCTGCACAATGTCAACTAATGTGTTGGAAGTGACCAAAAAATTCATGAGAGATCCAATTCGAATTCTGGTGAAAAAGGAAGAACTGACCCTCAAAGGAATCAAACAGTTTTACATTAATGTTGAAAGAGAGGAATTGAAGTTGGATATGCTTTCTGACTTGTATGAAACACAGGCTGCTTACATTTACAATTACATAGGCTGTTATTTTTCTCTACAAGGTATAAGGTGGCTGGCTCATTGAGAAAATGCAAGCCAGGGACTTCACAGTGTCTGCTCTGCATGGTGACATGGACAAGAAGGAAAAAGATGTTATCACGAGGCAGTTCCAGGCAGAGTCAAGTCATGTTCTGGTCACTACTAACTTGATGGCTCATGGGACTGATGTGCAACAAGTGTCTTTACCTACCAGTTGTGAAAACTATACTCACAGAATTGGCAGAGAGGGTTGATTTGGGAGGAAACGTGTGGCTATAAACTTTGTTACTGAAGACGACAAGAGGATTCTTTATGACATTGAGACTTTCTATAATAAATAGTACAGGGAATAAATGCCCATGAATGTGGCTAACCTTACTTAATTCCTGGGATGAGATAGTTTAGAATGCAGTGCTTGCTGTTGCTGAATAGGCAATTACAACGTGCGTTGTGCTTCTTTGGGAATATCTGAATCTTGTCTCAATGCTCATAATGGATCAGAAATACAGATTTTGATAGCAAAGCAGCATTAGTCATGAGCTCTTATAAGGAAAGTCATTAGCTTTTTCCTTTTTAGAGTTAGACTGCTGGAGTGGGTATTAAAGATGGGGTTTGTAAATCTGTCTTTCTTAGAAATTTATTTCCTAGTTCTATAGAAAGGGTTGAATTAGATGTTCTCTATCATTTAATAATATACTTGTGGACCAAAAGATATAAGTGCTGTATAAAAATCAGCCAATTATGTTAAACTAGCATATTTGCCCTTATTGTGTTTGTCATTAGCCTGAATAGAAAGGCCTTTAAAATTGATTTTTTTAGAAAGCATTTAAATACATTTTGTTTGGTACTGTATTTATTTAATAAAGTATTTAATTAGTGGTAAGTGTGAACTAGACCCTGTTACTAAGCCCCAGCAAGTAATCATATCCTAGCGAGGGGTACATCTTCAGTAAAATTGCCATATTGCACATGTCTTAATTAAGTTTGAATGTTAAATAAATTGTATATTCACTTAAAAAAAAAAGTTTGTGAACTAATTAGACCTGGCAAAACCCTCAGTTGACTGTCACCGTTATTACCCTCTCTCTGATTCTGTATTGTTCCCTCTCCCTGTATTTGCTATACTTTGAATGGCTCCCCTCATCTTTGGAACTGGAGTCCTTATTTTGCCAAAGATAATAAATGAAAGAAAAAGTGTGACAAAAACTAAAATAGCATTTGTAAGCATGACTCAGGAAAATCTTAATAAGAGATCAGTGGAAGAGATGATACAAAGCAACCTTCTTAAAAAATATAACCAGGTTTGTGTGTTGCTTTATGTCTTAATTTCATATTTGCCAGCTCATCTTATCAAAAAACACTGGAAGAGAAGGGAAATCCTGAAGAGCCAGGTCTATCATAGTAGAGCAAAAAACAGTATGCTCAGGCTCGGCGCCTGTGGTTTAAGCGGCTAAGGCGCCAGCCACATACACCTGAGCTGGTGGGTTCGAATCCAACCTGAACCTGCCAAACAACAATGACAACTACAACCAAAATATAGGCGGGCTTTGTGGCAGGCACCTGTAGTCCCAGCTACTTGGGAAGCGAGGCAGGAGAATCGCTTGAGCCCAAGAGTTGGAAGTTGCTGTGATCTGTGATGCCACGACACTCTACCCAGGGTGCCTGAAGCTCTGTCTCAAACAAAAAAAAAAAATTGTAATAAATTAAATAAGTAACTTAAAAAAAAAATAGCCAGGCGTTGTAGCATTGCTTATAGTCCTAGCTACAAAGGAGGCTAAGGTAATAGAATCACTTGAGCCCAAGAGTTTGAGGTTGCTGTAAGCAATGACACCATGGCACTCTACCGAGGGTGACAAAGTGACACTCTGTCTCAAAAAAATTAATAAATAAATATTAATTCACTCTGTAAATTGTAAAGTCCTACATTAACAGATTATTGATAGGCTCTTTTCATTTCAGTAAGCTATAAACACTTCTCCTCCACATTTCCCTTCACCATCATCTCACCCCATCTTTCCTAGAAATACATTTCCTGAGACTTTTTCCCTCTTTCTGCTTTCAGAGTCCTACTAAAGAATAGCTCTCTTGGTCATAAGCTGAATGTCTGCTATACTTCCCAAGAGAGACCATTTATAACCTTTCCTTCATTAAAGGGAAAAGCTATCTTGACATTTTCATTGCCCTTTTACCCAATATTAACATAAAACTTAGAACTTCAATCTAAACAGCCATTCCATTTCAACAGCTTTACATTCCCCCTAGACAGAAACTCCCCATGATGAGGTTATCACAATCCATAGAAACTCATGACCTATGTGAAAAGAATGAATGTACCAACAAATCTCTACACATCTTTAAGCATATACTTAATCTCTTGCTCAATAAATCAACAGTCCCTCACACAGTACACAAAGGCCAAGACAGGTGGATTGTCTGAGCCTCACAGGTTTGAGACCAGCCTGAGCTACAGCAAGTCTTGTCTCTAAAAATAGTTGGGCATTGTGGCCATCACCTGTAGTCCCAGCTACTTGGGAGGCTGAGGCAAGAGACTCACTCGAGCCCAGGAGTTTGAGGTTGCTGTGAACTATGACACTACAGCATTCTACAAAAGACAACAAAGTGAGACTCTGTCTCAAAAAAAAAAAAAAAATTAGTCACATGTGGCTATTTAAATTAAATTAAATTAAATTTTAAATTCTGTTTCCCAACAGCCACAAGTGGCTGGTTAATATCTATCACATTGGACAGTGCAGATATAGAGCACTCTGTTATCACACACAGTTTATTGGACAGCACTGATCGAGACTATATATAATACTGTAGCAAGAAACAGTGACTAAAGGCACAGAACATAGTTTATGAGTAACCAGAGCTCCCTAAAAATCCACTAAAACAACTTGTCTGAGAAATGAATTCCACTCTTGCAACATGGGTGGCAAATTTAAAAGTACATTTCAGCTTTAATGGGTAATTTGGGTCCTTACCAAAAATTTCTTTTTCTCACTGGCCCCTGCACATGAGCTTGTTGTTACTGTGGGGCTGTTCAGAAGGGCTGAGCTGCTGCTGTTGTGTTTTTTCTTTAAAAACAAAAAAACTGAGGTTAATAATTTGTATCCTCCATGCAACAGAGAAAGTTTTACAATATTCAAGTAAATTGTGAGTCCAAAGAGCCAGTACCTCTTGTTAATATTACTTCGTAACAAACAGAACAAACAGCCTGTTACCTTCATAACCACTGACTTCACTCCAATAACACAACAGCAGGCACAGTAACAAAGAACTTTTCTTTATACACATAATTGCCTTTAGCCTCTAAGCAAAAGGATTCCTAAAAGGTAATCCTCCTTCAAGGAGCTGTCAGGACCACTCCACCTCTCTTCTTCGGCCTTCCAGTGCAAGAAAGTTTCCCCTTTCACCCATTAACTGATATCCATGCTAATAGTCCAGTTTGCAGAAAGATCAGCTAACTGGAGCAACATTAGCAAGCACACTTCACATAGGAAGACAGGAAGGAAAGTGAGGTCATTAGGCTCAAGCCTGGGGGAGGGGACTCATTTCTGGTAAAACATTCCTTCCAAAAGTGGCTTTGAATACAAGTGAGTTACAAGGGAGAACCCACACAATTAGACAGAATAACACATGAAAATAGTACAAGAATGAGCCATAATCAATTATTCCCCCAGTTCTGTACAGTAAGTACAATAATAGGAGCAGCTTTCTAAACTAATCCTTCTGTTACAACATGAAAAAAAAGATCTTGCTCCTCCTAGGGTCCCTAGTATTCCTATAGGCAGGAAACTATATCTAACAGACCTCAGACAAAAAGAATTCTAGGGCCTTATGCTATTTCTAGGAATCAAGGGTACGCTGAAGAATTGGTAGACAACGTGCAGATGAGGAAGAGAGGAGGTTAGCTAATAACAGGGAGAATGTTATGGACAAATTTTCAAACATGTCCACCATAGCCAAACGAAATAGCACTGGACACCTACTAGGTAGGAAAGCTCTCCATCATTCCTCTTTGTAAGCCAAAGTATTCTAGAAACAGGGAGGTAAATAGCAGGAGAAGGACAAAGATTCTCAGTGGCATACAAATTAAAATAGTAACAAAAATAGAAAATATTTCCCTAAAGAAGCAAACAACTCTAAATAAAACAAGCACCCCTGAACTACTTGAGTTAAGAAAGGGATAACAACTATAAACAATAATAACAAAAATCACTCATTGTTGCCTATGAAATATGTGACAATGTAATAAAATTCCTTTCCTAATTATATTTCACATAAGGTAATGCCAATTTTTTCTGGGCACATATTGTAGGGATCATGAATCTGAATATGTGTCAAATAATCAGTAAAAGGGGAAAAAAGTATATGAATACTGTCCCCATAACAAGTGAAGGAATTATTGGAATTATTGTCCATAGAAGAAATTCCATGAACAAGATTTTGGAACCCCAGATCATGGACCCACACTTGCCAATTAATAGACTGGGAAATGAAAGGCTAACATAATTCAAGCCTTATATTGAAGTATCTTTGGCTTTTCATATATATCCCATTTGAAAAACTCTCCAAAAAAAACCTATTATAGTAATCTCTGCCAGGGCCACACACACCTGCCTATGTGGGTGACCCGCGTCCTTGTTCTTCATGGTCTCACATCCAGGTACCCGGAGACGTCGGCTCATCTGGAGGGCCACCAGATCCTTCATGATAGAGTTCAATGCCTCCTGCTCGTCTGCAATGAATGAGAGCACATGGACTAAGATTAAATTCAGACCAATAAAGCATTTTCACAATATTTAGGGAATTCTGCCCAGGTAAAACAACAAACCCAGTAACTTAAATCACATGCAGCTGATGTTTCCCAAAAGATCAGACTATGACAATCTGAATTTTAATAGATTCTTAACAGCCTGTTAATCATGTTTCTGGCAACAATATTCACCAGTTCATGGCCAGGAAGGTAGGTACTTCAGCAGGGCAATCATTTGGTGTCAGAGAAATTCATCCAGGAAAAATAGATGAAAAATTGGATTGAAAAATAACACAGTCCTGGGGCGGCACCTGTGGCTCAAAAGAGTAGGGCACTGGCCCCATATACCGGAGGTGGCGGGTTTAAACCCAGCCCCCAGCCAAAAACTGCAAAAAAAAAAAAAAAAAAAAGAAAGAAAAATAACACAGTCCGGTGTAGTGGGGTACTGAATAAGAAGATGAATCTATAGAGAGCTAACACAGAGTCAGTCCCAGGCTCATTCTTAAAGCATCATATGTGGGACAACACATTTTAAAAGATACCAAACATGGCTGGGCACATTAGCTTTTTGCCTGTAATCCTAACGCTCTGAGAGGCTGAGGCAAGAAGATCACTTGTGCTCAGGAATTCGAGACCAGCCTGAATAAGAGTGAGACCCCATCTCTACCAAAAAATAGAAAAATTAGTCAGGCATTGTGACAGCCACTTGTAGTTCCAACTATACAGGAGGCTGAAGCAGGAGTATCGCTTGATCCTAGGAGTTTGAGGATGCTATGGACTAGGCTGACACTGCAGCACTCTAACCTGGGCAACAGAGTGAGACTCTGTCTCAATATAATAACAATAATAATAATAATAATAATAATAAAAGGTACCACAAATGGACATCAGATAGCTGCTTTGAACAGAAGTTGTTTCACAAGCGTAGCCTTTAAATGCTCTCTAAAACTCTTGACAAGTTTATAGGCCTTCTGGTTCACAAAGAGAAGTCAAAGAGCAGTTCTATTGTTTTTCTTTCCTAAGGAACTATGCAATACATTGTCTCTACATTATTGACATTATGTTACATTTACTTATTTATGCATGTATTTATTTATTTATGAGACAGAGTCTCATGCTGTTGCCCTGGGTAGAGTGATGGGCATCACAGCTCATGGCAACCTTAAACTCCTGGGCTTAAGCAGTCCTTCTGGGACTACAAGTGTGTGTCACCACGACTGGCTAGTTTTTTTTATTTTTTAGTAGAGAGGGGGTATCACTCCTGTTCAGGCTGGTCTCAAACTCCTAAGCTCACTCAATCTACCTGCCTTGGCCTCCCAGAGTGCTAGGATTACAGGTTAGCCACTGTGCCTGGCCTGACATCACTTTTAATCTCCTTTTCTTGAAATAGCAGAGTACTAGACTTCTCATGCATTGAAGACAAATGACCAAAACTCAGAATCCAAACCAGCCCAATTCTATATTTTTCAAAATTTCCCAGGTCTTTCAAGAGACTTTCGTCCAGGCTTGGCACCTGTGGCTCAAGTGGCTAAGGCGCCAGCCACATACACCTAAGGTGGCAGGTTCGAATCCCCAGCCCAGGCCCGCCAAACAACAATGATGGCTGCAACCAAAAAATGGCCAGGCGTTGTGGCGGGCGCCTGTAGTCCCAGCTACTTGGGAGGCTG
>CAUYTI010099446.1:0-41761 GCA_963575145.1 Galago senegalensis | reverse complement strand
GAAAAGGAAAGTAGTGTATGTAAGAATAAGAGTATCACAGTGTTTACAGCATATGCAATTTTAGGCACAATTGCAGACTTGATCAGTCTGTTCTATTTTTTTTTTTTTTTTTGAGACAGAACCTCAAGCTGTCCCCCCTGGGTAGAGTGCTGTGGCATCACAGCTCACAGCAACATCTAACTCCTGGGCTCAAGCAATTTTCTTGCCTCCACCTTCCAAGTATCTGGGACTACAGGCATCCACCACAATGCCCGGGTATTTTTTGGTTGCAGCTGTCACTGTTTGGCAGGCTGGGCTAGATTCAAACCCACCAGCTCAGGTGTATGTGGCTGGTGCCTTAGCCTCTTGAGCCACAGGCTCTGAGCCAGCAGTTTCTTCTCGTAAAATGTACTTATTATTTTCAAGTTTCACATATTATATTTCTAGAATTCTTGGTAAGAACACATTTTGAAGGACGTATGGGTGTAAAAAGAATGTGAATGTAAAACTGAGACTAAACCTTACTAGCTATGTGTTTTTTGGTAATTACTTGGTGCACATCAGAATTTTCATCGTAATGAATCAAGATAACAAATGAGTGTAACACAACCTCTGACACCGTTAAGCACTCAAGACTTTGTGATAACTGTTATATATTCTAACTCCAAGTCATAAATTCTTTTCACTGGGCCACTGTGTGGGTACAGAGCTGAAAATAGATAATGAATTAGAAAACTTCTAAGCAGAGGGATTGCCACAAAAACAAGCCTCTGTAGAGTGGAAATCAAAGCCAAGAATGAGTATCACCATGATGTCAAACCATATTAGAAGAAGTTAACAACTCTCTACTTTGTATTGACTTTGGAATGAAATCCAACTTGTCGTATAAGGATTTCAAAGTTAGATCCCTTTTCACACTTCCACTTATACCCTTTATGTCACTCTTATATTTGATAACTTATAGTCACCAAAATGTACCATGGCCTATTGCTTGGTACTCTCCATGCCTCGAACATAATTTTTAGGTCAGTTAGCTATTCCAGCTCATCGTACAGGTCTTACTTTGTCTTTGTTTTTATTCCCATTCCCATTTCAATGAGATGGCTCTCTGATAAGCTCTTACATGTTGGCACAGGAGGCATAGGAATGTTTTTCAAGCCATATTGCTGAGTCAAGTGCATCTCTCACTTGACTGTGAGCTCTGTGATGATGGCTCATGTTTAACTTATTTGCACAATGCATAGCATTATAATAACTGGCCAATAAACATTTGTGGATAGAAGAAAGGATGAGGAGTATCTGAGGTGAGTGCAGGTTAAATACAAGAAACTAATATGAAATTATTTTACCAAGTTTCAAAATAGTAAGAAGTAGTACAATTTAAACATAAAAAGTTCCAAAAGAAGTTTGGTGAACTAGATGCATAGAATTAACATTGATAAGTGTTGCCCAGGAACAGGATTAAAAGAGACCTTACCACCCCCCACCCCAGATGCCTGGTTCTAATATTTACTGCATGACTTTTGTAAAGTCACTTAATTTCTTTGATAATAGCAGGTTTACCTGTAGAGAAAGAATAATAAGATTTATGCACCTGAAAACAAGAGGTTGAATAAAACAATTCTTCTGGTTCTAATACAAATGATTTTTTAGGTCTATTATGAGACTACAAACAATAATTTTAGATGTAAAAATTTCAGTATTCACACTTAAAAAGTAATCACCTGAGTACAGTATGTTCAGGGTGGGTAGGATCTACAGGTAAGTAGGACTGTATGGTTTTTGTAGAGAAAATGATTAATGAAGATTATACAAAACTAAAAATTTTAAACATTTGAGTTTAAACAATTATAGACACACAAAATCTACATATGTATTTTAAAATTGAACTATTATGTATATGGCCACATAATTTGATATATTTCATTTTTGTTTCAATATCATAGATTTTATTTTCCTAAGTATTGATTATTATACTTTATACATGATACGTATAAAGATATTACTTTAGAGAGAGACTGTATTTGCTTGTCAGTTCAGGGCATTTTTTTATATACAGAAAAATCTTCTCAGTCTCTAACTATAATACTCGTCCATGAAAATGTATCGGGCTTAGTGTCAAAATTTTCTGTGAATAAAAACCTCAGTGAGAGACGAGGTGGCAGAATTTGAGAGTTATGAAATGGAAATAAGCTGGTCTAAAAGCCTAGTGATGCACATTCTCCAAAGAAAGTCAGAAAGAGAAAAATAATATATTCAACACATAGAGATTATTTTAAATTGGAAAAAGTAGAAGTAATTGAATATGTTGAGAGGGTATTTTGAGTTGAAGAAAATATGTCAGAAGGTGCAAAATAGAGCAGAAAATAGTTACAAAAATTGATTATGAAAATCATAAAAATAGTTGAGTAAAAGATAAAAAATGTGAAAATAAAATTCCAAACATAAAGCTTAGTCATGAAATGCACTGTATTTACAGATATGAAATTAAAACATTAGGATGGAATCCTAATATGGTTCTCAAGCTTCCTAATGCTGTGGCCCTTTAATACAGTTCCTGTGGGTTGCAACCCACAGGTTGGGAACTGCTGGATTAGACAATAAGAACAGTTCCTGTAGAAAGAAAGTGACAGCCTAAAAATAGCTTGGAAAGGATAGAAGAGTAAAAAAGGATGATCGATTTCTAAGACCATTAATGCAAATACTAGAATAAAGTTATTAGCTTTTTGATTGAGCTAATATAAAACAAGGAGGAGAAAAGAAATCTGTGAAACAAAAATCCAATCATTCAAAAGTATCTTACAGCACTTTAGATTTAGGTACTAACATGTGCTGAGTCTTTGAAGTACTGGACTTACAGAGACAGGTATTGTTATCTGGGCACTGTGGCCTATTCAGAGAAGTTAATGATCAACTCAACAATGATAATACCATGTGATAAGTGATGCCACAGAAATGATAGCACCAAGCATCCTGGATCAGGGCAAGAAAGTCTTCTCTTGGAAGGAATCTGCCTTGAAAATGAGAAGAAATACCAAAGTGAAGCATGCACAGTGTACATCTATAAGGAAAGGGGTGGAAAATGGAACTCAAAATAGAACCCAGAGAAAGTTACAAGGCACACAGGAGTCAGTAAGAATCAGAGCAAGTAGTACTGTCTGGTTGGAGGATACACAGATGTAAAGGGCAGGAGGTGAGACCAAGGGAAGATGACTGGAGTCCATATTTTGAAGGACTGACATGGTCTAAGTTATGCATTAGAAAGTCCCTTTTGGTTGTGTGGTGTAGAATTAGGAAAATAAAACCTGGAGATATGGAGAGAATGAAGGCTCTTGGAATAGCACCAGGGAAAGCAAAAACAAAAAATACATGAATGGTGTAAATTGTAACTGGCATTGAGTAGATAATGATGGAAAAAGTGATCACAGGAGAACCAGAAGGTCATGGCTGTACAACACACGTGCAGGGCAGAGAAAGAAGCACATCACACATCATCGTGGCTGAGTTCTTTGAGTTGAGAAGCAGAGAGGATGATGATGTGTTCACAGAGAAATGGAATATTCAAAGCCTAAGTTGGTAAGTGAAGAATTCTGCTTTGGGTGTTTGTGCTCTTATACCGATGAGAAATTTAAGAGAGAGATGCTCTCTATTCAGATCCATGAACTTGAAGCACAGAAATGCACTATGGGTAATGTCACAGTCACAGATAAAATCACACGGGAATAAAATGAAGAAAGAGAAAAACATGGCTGGAGTGGGAAACCTTGGGGAAAAAAATAGCATATTTGAAAAGTAGGTAGAAGAGGGATGAAGGACACTCAAGGACAGGCGTCCCTAAGTGTAGAAAATGTCATTTCCAGATGAAGGGTTGGCTTATTATATAAGACCAGAAAAAAGTACTAGAATAGTGGAAAATAAAATAAGTTCAAGAAATCATTTTTGTGTTTGTGATATATAGAATAATACAAGCCTTGACTCATGGTAATACTCAACTCTAAGCCTTCAGCATGAAATGAAGTAAGAAAGATGAGGCAGTGAAAATTCTTCTTAGGAAGAAACCATAGTAAGGAAAATTAAAAAAACTACTAATGACTCCATTTCAAGTAGAAATATACCATGACCTTACTTAAGGCTTGTTCCGGATGTCTTTCAAATTATGACAGTAATAACCAGTCATGCATCCTGGTTGACTGGTCTGTGAAGTACTGTGTGTGTAAAAATAATTTAAATCTTTGGAAAAGCAATATCCAAAGTCATTTCAGAATAATGAAGACAGTACCGCAATGGAGAAAGTTGAAGTGTATTAAAGAGATAGACCCTTTAGAAGAGAGTTTAAAAAAATCAGTGATGGTCATAAAGGAATAAATTGGTCTCCCTTTTCATTGTGAGAAAACTTAAATTAAACTAAAAAGTTCTAATGTAACTTTTTCTTCATGTATGAAATTATTGTGTAGGCCACCTTTTGAAGGGCTACGAGGAAATTGTATCGAAGAATGGCGATATAAGAATCAAATAGCCAATCACTTCCCTGAATGTTAAATGTGCTTATGTTTATTGGCACATTAAATTTAGATTGTTACTATATTATAGTCATTCGCAATGGAGTCTATTTTTCTCCTAGGAAGGTCCAAAGATGAAATTTTTTACATTAAGGTGGGATCATAGGCAGTACAATGGAACTTCTTTCATGCTGAACTAGAGAAAAGTTTAATTATGATTTATTCGCTAAAGAAAGGATTTCCTAGGTAAACGCAAGATGCATAGGAGATGGGGGAAAGAGATTAAATGACTTCAAATCGTCCTCAAGTACATTGAAAGTACCGTTATAAACACAATTGATATTCTTTTTAGCATGTTCCTGAGGACTCCTACTAGGCAGTACTTTTTAGCTTAGGTTTGTTTACTAAGTACTCTTGAAAAAGTTAAAACTGCGTGTCCTTGAATACATTTTACAGTTCTGTATCTTTACTGACTCAAAGTGGCCAAATCAATGAATCATATGCTATTTCACTACATAGGAGACTTTAAAAATCATTTTAAAAGTCCTTGCAGAATGATTCAATGTTAGATATTAATTTATAAAACAAATCACTTCTTTTTATAGTTCTAAAAATAACTGCTTTACCTGATGCTCCTCTTTGAGAATCATATGTTAAGTGTTGGGTCAAAAATACTATATTTCAAAATAAAAACATTCCTTTTTAAGCTATGTTTATTATTTAAATGGACTAGTTTTTCAAAATAAATTAAATGTGTGTGTGTAAAAGGTTTTGGACCTTTTTATATGACCACTATTTCTATTTGTAGCTTTTTAAAAAATTCTGAATATTACAGGGGTACATACATTTTGGTTGAATAATTTGCTTTGCATTTTAAGTCAAATTTGTAAGTGTGCCCTTCTCCTAGAATATTGCATTGTATCATATGGGTGTGAATTCACTGTTCTCCTCTCTCGCACCTGCTTGTCTCCTCTTGAGTTTTACTTCCCTGTGTGCCCATGCGTATTGATTGAGTAGTTTTCAGAGCATGTGGAGTTTATATTTCCATTCCTGCCACCCTTCCCTTGAAGAATGATCTCCAGTTCCCTCTTGGTTGTTCCAAAAGATACTAGTTCATCATTGTCTTTTTTTATGCCTGAGTAGTACTCCATGGTACAAACTACCACAACCTCTATGGAAAATAGTACAGAAATACCTTCATGAACTAAAAGTGTAGTTTTTTTTAACCTCCAAATATCACTACCATTGCATATGAATGGGGCAATGGAAGTGGTGGACCTCTTTCTCTAGAAAGATGTCAAATCCAAAAAGGTGCTTTAGTTAGTAATTCAATTGTATGTCTTAAATTCAAGTTTAGATACTATGTGGTATTATTTTTATAGAAAAAGATACTTTCTTTTCAGATTCTATACACTCAAATTGTGTATTTGTTGCATCATTACTGGTTAAGGTAATCATTTTATTTTGTGCTATTGACTCCTTATTGCCTGGAAATACCAGGCCCTTATCAAACAGCTGTTCCCTTCTAGGACTGTTGCAACACCCTCTAAGTTTAGCCTTCTGCACTCAAGCCTTGTTCCTCCTCCTCCTCAAATCCATCCTTGAAGTTGCCATAAAATCGATGTCTTTTCTTATTTGATACTATTACTGTAATAAGGTAATCTTTTCATTAAATATAACACCTTATGGTATTTTTAAAAGATATTTTAAAAAGATGAAGGTGGTTCTTTTAAAATAAAAACAAAACTTTTTTTTCTTTTTCTTTCTTTTCTTTCTTTTTTTTTTTTTTTTAAGACATGGTCTCACTCACTCTGTTACCCCAGCCTGAGTGCGGTGGCAAACTCATTGATCATGGAAGTCTCAGACTTCTGGACTCAAGAGATCTCCCTGTTTCAGCCCCGCAAGTAGCTGGGACTGAGGATGCACTACCACAATGGCTCATATTTTAAAAAGTCATTCTATTTCAGAGTCTGGGGTCTCATCATGTTGCTCAGGCTGGTTTCAGACTCCTTGCTGTAAATAATCCTCCCATCTTAGCCTCCCAAGTGACTTGAGATAATAGATGTGATCATGATTGGCTTGCAAGTGGTTTTTATAAATTGGTGAAAATGATACTAGCCAGGGTAGAGGATATGATACTTAGAAATAGGCTGCAGCAAGAATGTCTTTAAAATTTTCACTTTCTCAACTAAAATTGAAGAACAGAGGTTCTAGTATCTGCTACTGGTCTGATCATTTCATAGATGAGAAAATAATTATGTAATGTTTTGGAAAGTGGTTAGGCAGGCAGGTAATAAGTAGGAGTCAGTGTTTGGGGGAAGGAAATAGCATCAAGTGTTACGGCTTTCACCTTGAACCCTTGCTGAGTGGTGTCATAGTCCCTCTGTGCTTCTATAACAAAATGCCTTAAACCACTCACATGGGCCACTAAGGTTCAACAAATGGAATTGGGGGGGGGGACACATTTAGATGATAGCAAGCTGCTAACACTTGGATAAAATATCTCACCTGTGATGGCTTACTGGACAAGTGAGATAGATATGTCACCTGTGATGGCTTACTGGACAAGTCACTAGAAATGGGTGGGGAAAATCCTAGAAAGCTTCAGAAAGCAGGGAGGAACCCCATATTCTGTATGTAAACTCTTCCCAAGTCTCTTGATGACCCTTGAACCCTATGGGTAAGGTGGAGAATCTAATCAGTATGGCTGGTGCTAAAAACTAAATTGAATTTCTGAAAATGTCATTAATGGAAGAAGACAATATTTCACCATTTGAAATCTAATTGTGTGTTTTCCCATTAGGATGATTTCTTTTGCATTTTTATAACTTGAAAATGTGGAACTAGTTGGTAATTTTCTAAATGTAGTCTATTGTTAAGTGCTAATGCAACTTATAACAAACGTTTACATGTGGAGCTGCCCCTTTATGAAGGAGCTTAGGGAAACCATTACATAATAATTGGAGTAAATAATCTGGTAATTATTCTTAGATAACTTACTCACTACAATGTAAATGTATTTTAAGGACATGCTGGCTCTATTATCCAATTTCAACTTAAGTTCACCTGCTTCTAGAAAGGTAGAAAGTGTATGAACTTCTATTATGACTTATACAAACTATTTAAAAACCTACTAGTCAATATTTTTGTTAGCTTAGAGTCATTATAAATAAGCTGACAAAAATTTGTTTTCATTTTGCAATTTTGAAGTATTCTACACTGAAAAAGTATAATTATCTATATTTTTTCGTACCTATGTAAAATATATAGACTGGGAAATATTGTATCATCATGCTTTAAGGCAGGAAATACAAAGTAACACCTTTAGACATTTTAATCTGGTTGATAATCTATTATAGCAAGAAACAAATATTTTAATAAAATACTTGGACACAGGAAACATTAAGATGTGGTCCCAAGAGGCATTTCACAAAAGCTATTTGTTTAAAAAAAAAAAAGAAGAGTTTTAACTTAAATTTCATTCCCAAACTCCTGATTTCAGTTATCTGTAATTTCCTTTTTTCTTTACAAATACAATTTTCCATTTCTTACCTGTATACAATGTGCATGTGACTATCGTAAAGGGGCTCAACTGGGTTCAAGTTGAAAATACAATGCAGCGCCCCCTGCAGGATGAACTTTTGACACAGATGGCATCCGAGAACAAATGTAATGTAAAAATCGTTGACCGGGTATTTTAGTATTAACAATTATTTTGGCTGAAGTAGACACAGGTATCTGGGAAGGAGATTTCAAGAGGAATATAAGATAAATTGATTAGGTTATCTGATAAATTTCACCATTCAGTATTTAAAGGTTTTTGACCAATCCATTGAGAGATTCGTAAGATTAGCATTAGGTATGTGGATAAATACAACAACATTGAAAGTTTTACGATAGAATTCATTATTTTGCACATGTATATACTCCTCATCCTCCTTCTGAAGGGAGGATTATTGTATTCAGCTTACTTTGGCCCATAGAGTATTGGTGACACGCACCCCAGCAAAGCAGAAAATGTAATTGTACGTACATACTTCAGCTCAGCTTCCTTCTTTTTTGACCTGTTGACTGGCAGGTGGTAGATGGGAACTTCTCTTTGAGCATAAACCACAGTACAACAGAGATGAATGGGACATTCTTGAAGCCAATACCTATTTAAAGTCATCTATAGCCTAGATCACCTTCCCTTTTTTTTAATAAAGGCATTTGGGGATATTATCACTATTCAAAATGATCTGGTTAATTGACTAGCATATGTGTCTGTTGCTGGTATCTTCCCATTAAATCTTGATAGCCACATCTACCTGGACTTTCCTGGTTAAATGAAGTGATCGCTGCTCTCTTATTTTATTTCCTTGTTTTACTTTCACTTATGGTTTTGATGACTCCTTGATGCCATATTGGTTATTCACTGGCTTGGATGTGAAAATTCTGCTCACGGCAGCAGAATGTAAATTCAGGTGGGTGACAGCCAGAGCGTATCCACCACCTACAACTGTACTTGGCACCGAAGAGGCTTTAAGATTCATGAATGAACATATACATTGATGAATAAATTACCTTAATGCTGAGCAAGATAAAGGATAGATATTTGTACCATTTTAGGGATAGAGGGGCATTTGTAATCACTTAGTTGAACAGGTTTAGCTCCAAGTAAGAAAACTGAGGCCCAGGAAGCACGTTGAATTATTGAAAGAGCAGGGGGACTAATTAATTAGCTGTCAAATAATTTACATTTTCGAATGCCACATTGCATCCTTTGTAAGGAAATGAATTTTGGTTTTCTGGCCTGCCTTTTAGTTCTGTTGTCTCTTTAGTATTTTTGGTCCATCATAGATGCTTCTGTGACTGGTTGAATTAAGAAATGAATAAGCAGTAAATAATGAAATAGTGTACAGTGGTAAGTTATATGAGCTGGTGACATGTGGCTTGCTTGAACTCTGTCTGCCCTGGGGCATCTTTGATTATCTCTGGCAATGAGGCACTCCTGAGATCTTGTCAGTCACTGGGAGAGAAAGGTGGCTTTTGGATGTTTCAAGGGCAACACGTTGGAAATCGTGGTGTTGAGTAGGTGAAGCAAGCAGGGAGTCTCGGAAAAGGAGAGGATCCAAATCTTTCTTAGAGAGCTCTGTTCTTTGGATTCTTTCTGTATATAGTTGCTGGAGATAGGATGTGATCATTCTTCAAGGAGGGCTGCTGGCTGCACGTGGGGCGAAGCCGCCCTTTGAACATCTGCACATCCCATATGTTCTTCCCCTGGAAATGCTGCACTCTAGGCTGGAGCTGATCAGCCCACACGGCGCTAATCAGGCTAGGGCGATGCCAAAGCATGTGTACCCAATTAAGGGCACTGCAGCCCACACACCCATCATGGCTGCTGGCAGGGTGACCTCGCATCCTCAGAGCCCGGGGCCCGCAGTCTGGCAGAGGCGAGTGCTCTTTATACACCCGCCCCCGTCACCTTCAGCTTGCCTGTCAGAAACCTTGCCTGTCAGGGTTTGAGCAATAGCTTAGGGAGGTGAACCGGGTCCACGGTGACTAACAGGTGCCGGATTGCTGACACCAGCACAATGTGGGGACTTGTTGAAAAAATAAATCTTACACAGTCCAAGTCACTAGGAAAATGGATTTAATGAGGTGGAGCTGTAGGAATATTGACAATCTGGGTGCACCTGTAACCTGCAGATACATGGAGTTTTGCAGAATCTCCTTTAGCCAGCTATAAATAGAGCAGAAAACTTTACTCAGCAGAGAACCAAACATTTAACAACCCTCCCATTAAAATACAATTACAAAGAAAGAAACGTAGGCATGTTGTATCTGAATTTAGACGCTGTCATTTTCATCTGTTTTTGTCATGTACGTGAAGGCAAATAAGACTTAAGGAAAAAAAAATCCCTTCATTCATATATTCTATTGGCTCATTAGGTAATGAGCGTATTATTTTTCTTACAATGGGCCGGATGCTATGTTTAGATGCCAAAATAAGAGTTCCTGTTTTCAAGCTGCAGAAAATATAATGTGAGCCACAGAGATGCAAGAGAAAAAATTATCATCTTTTTCTAATTCACATCCAAAATAAAACAGGAACACAATAGCCTTTTCCTCTGAGATCTGTGTATGCTATCCTATGTAAATAGAAGAATTGGAAGAAGTTTATACCCACAACTGAAAGCTCCAAATGATACTTCAGTCCAAGGGTCTGGAAGGACCAAAACCTTGTGATTAAGATTATAAATGACACTACTTGATGTGGGGCCTGGATTCAGAAGCCGAGAGGACTGTTTTGAAGAACAGTCCAAGCCCTTCAGAGAGGAATTAAATTGTCCAGGGACACCGATCAGCTGAGGTGCATTTTCTAAACAGGTTTAAAAAGGAATGGCAGGAGGGCAGGTACCACTGCGTATCACATCCAGCTTTACTCCTGGCAGATTTCACTGAAGTTAAGTATTTAGTTAAAAAGGCAGGTGAATGGGGCAGGGCTTTGAGCAGGTGGGTCAGCAAGGCTGAGAGAGTTACTTCCAAAGCGTCAGGCTGGGTTTGAGGATGGAAACGCAACTCAAGGACGGTGATCAGTTCTGCTCATGGGCTTTATTGAGCATCACAGGATGTGATTGAACTTGGAGCTGAGCAAGCTCTAAGTCTCCCTGCTGACCTTCTCTGGTTGGCAGCAGCAGCCAGCTGCCCTTGCCAAGTGGGGAGGCCACATGGTCCAAGGAGCTTTGAGCAAGGATACTCCTAGGCGGTAACCCTCTCACTCTCACGAGGGCCGTACCCCTGCCTGGAAATGATTCATACTTGCACATAAACCAGTAATAGGCTTTTCTAAAATCCCTGTGTGGTTGCACATGACCTGTTCCTGCGTGAGACCTGGGAAATTTCCATTAGGGCCCACCCAGAGGCCTATTTAGCTGATCTCTGACGTACATATGAAAAAGTGACAAAAATAATAAAAATAATACTGATGTTAGCAGCTAATATTTCTTGAACTTATATGAACCAGATGTTATTTTTATGGTAATACCTCTATAAAGTATATATTATCAGAATATCTATTTTATGGATATGGAAACTAGAGTGAGCAAAAGCCAGGGACTTATTCAAGTTCACACAGGAAACCGTGGACAGGGATTAGGACTAGCAAGTCGGAAAGGTGGAGGCGGCTGCATGCTCGGCCACACGGACTGGAATTTATCTTGGAGGTAAAGGGACTACTTGGAGATTGTAGGAGGGAAAGGGACATAGCCGTGTATAAACTAAACTTGCAGCCTTCGTATAATTGAGTTTTAGACCTGTTAAATAATTTTTCAGAGATTATCCACCTAGGAAACAGCAGAGATGATAGAGGCCGCTTCCCACCCAAGCAAAATGAGAAGGTTAGTTTCCTCAAAGAGGAGGACCTGGTGTCTCTCAGTTTACCACTTCTGGGGTTAGAATATTAATTTAGGGTACTTGACCTGTGCCGTGTGAGAGTGACACTAGGGAGTGCCCCTAGCATCCAGGCTATTGATAGCTACCAGGCTGCATTTTGCTTGAGGTGGGGACGAAATGGAAGTGAGAATGGCCTGAGTAAGGCTGGTTAGAGGTGAACTGACTTCCACGAATTCACATCAGAAAGGAAATCAGGGAAATAAAAAGTTGGTCAGTATTTTATAAATATTTTAATTAATTGGGAAGATAATTTTTTTTAATTTCAGTTTTATTTTTTTTAGTTTTTTTTATTAAATCATAACAGTATACATTAAGACTATCATAGGGTACAGTGTACTGTTTCTGTATACAATTTGAAGTACTTTCATCCAACTGGTTCACATAGCCTTCATGTCTTTTTCTTAGTTACTGTGTTAAGACATTTATATTCTACATTTAGAGAGATTCACGTGTACCCTTATAGGATGAACCATAGGTGATAATTTTTAAAATAATTGATGGGCAATGATTTGATATTTACTTAGTTGCGTCCTGAACAAGAGCTAAATATTCACTTACAGACAGATTGTGGTCAATAGCTAGAGAAGGTTCCAGTGACATTGTTTGGTTAGCCATTGTCAAGGTGCTGGATTCTGAAGCTTTGCTGAGTCTCATCGGCTTAACATCACATGGAACTTACAAAGGTCAGATATGCCATGTTAATTTCATGCCTTCCACCCAAAATTTGTTTCTTGCCTTCAATTTTGTCAGGGAAGGTAAGGCAGTCATGAAAGGGAGCTTTGGGTTCTAGATGTCAGAATTCTGACACAAGCAGCATGACATGCCAGCGTGTGTCAAACTCCTAGGAGGCACATGTATAAATGGTAGGGAGTGCTTTCTTCAGAATTCAGGCTGAGAAATACCCAAACTGCATGGAGGGAACTCAGGTAATATCACTGGAAAGAGAAACCCAGGTGACAGCAAAGCATTTCTTAAAATACGTGTTTTCTTTCATTTTCTCTGACTCCCATGCCCCAGATTGAGAAAAGTAAAGAATTAAAGCCAACCTCATCTCCAGCTTTTTTTTCTATGGTTAGTAAATCTTACGGAACTCAGAATGGTCTTAAAATATTTTTAGGCCTTAATTACTCTCTTTGGTCTATCCTTCATTACCTGTGCCTCCAGATTCCAAACAGGGAGGCAGCTGCCTTTACCATTTCAGGACCAGGAGTGGGGCCAACAGGGGAGAGAACGTAGACCACACGTAGGTACCATGTAAACAAGCCCTCATGTGAAATCCTCTGTAGAATGAGAGAAAACTCAGCCAAGTAGACAACCTATGTGAATAGAATGGAGATCCTGGATCCAGCAAAAGATAAGTGACTGCTATGTCAGAAGGAAAGAAAAAAAAGAAATGAAGGAAAACTAGGAAATTTCACAGTCATGCGGGAAACAGGATGATGAAAGGAGATTAAAAATGTATTGTAGCGCTACATCCCAGGGAGCATCCAAACATATGCTGGTATCGTTCATCTCTTATATAAAAATGAAATATTCCTCTTACCTGCTGCTTCTATTATAGTTATCACCTGTATTTTTATCTTTGCCTTCATAGTTTAACTTCTTCTGTGTTATTTTTACATGCTTTCTCCAATTAGTCTTCTCCACTCATCCATTATCAATTCAATCTCCCATTTGGCTCCCATTTCCAATGCTTCATTGAACGTGCTCAATGGTTACCCATGGCCTCCATGTTGAAAATTCTTACTATTCTTATACCCAGTTCATAGCCACCACTTCTTACAGCACAGCTCCTCTTGGTTTCTATAATGCCTCCTGCTCTGGTTCTCTTCTTAGGTTATAGACCATAGGTTAAGTCTTCTTTCTTCACTGACTCTTCCTCCTCTAATCAACTCCAGAATGTGGAAAGATGGCAGGTTTCATAACTAAACCTACAGCTTTTCGGTTGCCGGGTTCTCTCCCTCAGGTGATCTTTCTTGTTATTTTCATGACCTTAAAACACCATGAATAGTTTCATTCTCCCCAATCACACGAGACATCCACATAGATTTCTCCTTTGAGCTATGGTTTTATATAACCTTGATGTCATCTCATAGTTGGCTCACAAAAATCTCATCTTTTCCATGTTCAAAGGTAGCTATTGGTTCCTCATGCCTGGAGAGACGGTATCATCAATTCCTCAGGCATTTGAGCCAGAGATACAGAATTACTTCCTTTACTCCCACACAGACACCTTATAAATATGTTATTCATTTCATGGTGTGCATGTGTGTGCACGCACGCATGTGTGCTCCCTAAATTCCCCCCCTTTCCACAATCGTCATCATGGTCCAAACTGTTTCTATCTCTCACTTTGGCTTGCTGTCATATAGAGAGAATATGTGAGCTGCCCAACTTCACCAACTGTGTGTGGTGGTGCCATGTACATATCTGCTTCTCTTCCTGGCCCTCTCTAATTCATTCTCTACTGAAGAGTCAGGGCAATCTTTTAAAAATATATATCATATTACTCCTTTTCTTAAAATGCCTCTATAGTTTCCATTTGATTTAAATATAAATTCCAACCCCCTTGCCATTGTCTCCAGACCCTGTGTAGTTCCCCTTGCTATTTCTCCTCACCTATTTCTTGTCCTTCTCTCTGTTCTGGTCATAGTACCCTTCCTTTGGATTTTTGAACAGACCAAACTCCTTCTAAAAGAAAGGCCCTTGCACATACTAAATTTTCTTCCTGGAAGGCTCTTTTCCATGCAGTTTGCGTAACTGTCATCATTTTAGCCCACAGACCATAACCGGCCCCTGACAACACTCATTTATGCTGCCCCCATTGCCATTATTCTCCACCATAGAATTTTGTTTATTTCCTTTGAAGACCTTCTTCTCTCTTACATTCACATTTGTAGCTCCATTGGGCAAGGCATATGACAGAGTCTCTTCCATTATCTGTTAACTGAATAGGGGATTATTTCTTGGGCTACTGAGATGTCATAGAGTATCATTTGAGGAAAACTGTTGGAAAAATATCGGTTCTTCAACTCTAAATTTTAGTGAAGTCGTTTGGCCTGGATCGATTTTGATTGGAATAAGTAAATTCTTTCACTTTATTAAAATTTATTTTTTATTAGATCATAACTGTGTACATTACTGTATTTATGGGGTACAATGTCGTGATTTTATATACAATTTGGAATATATTCATCATACTGGTCAACATAGCATTCACCTCACTTATTTAATAGTTGTGTTTTTTGAGGCAGAATCTTACTATGTTGCCCTCAGTAGAGTGTCGTGGCATCATAGCTCACAGGAACCTCAAACTCTTGAGCTCAATTGATCCCCTGTCTCAGCTTCCAGAGTAGATGGGACTACAGGTTCTTGCCACAATGACTATTTTTAGAGATGGGGTCTCACTCTTGTTCAGCTCGGTCTCAAACTCCTAAGCTCAAGCAATCCACCCGTCTTGGCCTCTGAGACTTCTAGGATGACAGTGCGATTCTTTGAAAGTTGTCTTTTCTTATACCCAAATAATTTTGTATGCTTTTCATGAATGAGAATTATGCTTAGATATATCTTTATATTAATTTTTTGCTGCTTCAGAAGGAGATTATAGACAGATATTTTTATATTTAGAATTAAATCTGTCATCACAAATGAATTTAATTTAAATTTTGAACCTGGGTAGAAAATAGCTGACTTTTTCTCATCTTTTATTGATAATAATTATACATATTTATGGGATACATGTGATATTTTGATGTATGTATATAATGTATAATTATTAAATCAGGGTAATTGGGATGTAAATGACCAAAGATTTATCATTTCTTTTTTTTTTTTTTCTGCTGGGGCTGGGTTTGGACCTGCCACCTCCAGTATATGGGGCCAGTGCCCTACTCCTTTGAGCCACAGGTGCTGCCCAACATATATCATTTCTTTGTGTTGGGAACATTCCAAATCTTTTTTTCTGGCTATTTTGAAATGTTCAATAAATAATTATTACCTGTCATCATCTACTATGTTACTGGACACTAGAATTTATTCCTTCTCTATAACCATATTTTTGTACCCATTTACCAATCTTTCCTCAGCCTTTAGTAACTATATTTCTACTCTCTGTTTCCAAGAGAGCCACCTTTTTTAGCTCCCAAAGTGAATGAGAATGTGTGATATTTCAGCCTGTGCTTGGCTGATATCCCTTAACAAAATGACCTCCAGTTCCATCCATGTTGATTCAATAGGAGGTTTTTAATTCTCTTTAATTACTGAATAATGTTCAATCTGTATGTATACACCACATTATTTATCCATTCATTTGTTGATGGACATCTAAACTGATTCTACATTGTGAATAATACTACAATGAATGTGGACGTACAGACATCTCTTTGACATAACAGCAACTGTTACTTTTTGTCTTTGGATAATAGCCATTTTAACTGGGTTGAGATAATAAACTTTTATAATCACATAACTGAGCTTACAACATAGACACTCATTAATGACACATTAGAAATATATAAACATTATAGACAGGGTTGTGGAAAACAATGAAGTTTTCAGAATTTAAGATTTATTTTTGCCCTGTATAACCAGCATAGCACAGATTATCGGATCTCTCTGTTAGCAGAAACATTCCTCATATCCTTGTACTATTGGGCTAGGTCAGTGAAATACAAACTCTTAGATAATTTTTTTATTATATTATTTCAAGATATTAGGTGCATGTCCTCTCTTTGAATATCTTTTGGGATACCTAATTAACGTTTAAAACAAAGTTAAATATATTGCCAAACAATCGCCTTTGATTATATATACCCCATGATTGAATTTATATGAATTTCTACCAAAAAAAAAAAAAAAGAAGAAGAAGAAAGAAATCTAAGGAAAAAAAGATGAGAAAAGTGGTTTCCTTTGATGATGGACTTTAACTTAGAAGATACACTAGAAGAATATCTGGGATGATGAAAATATTTAAAATCTTTATAAAAGCGTGGATTACATGAGTATGTCACTGTGTCACACTTGATCCAATGGACACTTTTTATTTTGAACAACACTATACATAGAATTAGTTTCACTTAATTTTTATAGTATATACTTCCATTCTGTATATGGAAATATGCAGAAAAAATAGTCCACACCTAGAATGGAGGTCATTGTGTGTGTGTATGAGCAAACCTAGAAGTATCATAGGGCAGTATACATTTGTATTCATGTATAAAAGTGCACTATAAACAAATATTACACTCTACTTACTAAGTTTTCCAGTGTTTTTTTTTATAGTGGTATGAGCGAGCAATTCTGAGAGTTCGTTCTGTGTAGGACTGAGCTAATTAATTATACTAAGAATGTAATAAGAGACATTTTCTCACTGTTAAAGAGGAGAGAGTTACAAATATGTAAAGGCGGAAGGCTAGCATGTGCCCTGTAATGCCAGATTGGTTTCAGTGATATTTGTAATGGATTATCTATATACCCATAACTATGCCCACATCTGTATCATCTGTAGCTCTGTCTGCTGAGAGAACCTAGGATCACCATACCAGAAGCAATGAGTATATCTAGCATTCTGATCTTAGTTTCTAGATGTTATTCTCCGGGTAAAAGAACCACAACTCTTAGATTGGGGCAGTAGGTGAGAAAGATAAGCCTAGAATATCGTGATCCACCAGAAGGTGAGGAAGACTTGGGGAACGATGGGAATGTAGCAGAAAAGCACAGGGGTAAATTTCCAGATGCTTCACTGGCTAAATCTGGGGCTCTTTTAGTACCAAAATAAATAGCACTAATAATGGATCAGTTAGTATCATCCACTAATAATGGATGGAGAGTAAGAATCCAAAGGCCATATTGATAAAAATAAGTAAATGGAAAAATAATTTTGGGAAATGAACATGAATGCCCATGAGTTGGATGTTTATTTTAGCTGAGACATAAATTTTACTAGTGAGTCCCGTGCTGGTTTATCCAGTTTCTAGCCATTTTTCAATGATCCATGGTCAACACAGAAAAATACTCAGCATGTACGATGTTAGACTTCTTTAATTGGAAAGTAAAAGTTCCATTGCTTTAGTTTTTTAAGAAATGTGTACTCTATGTATTAAGAGGCTCTTCTCTACAGAATGGAAATCAGTCTGAAAGGAAGTGGCCACCATAGGAATTCCTCAATGTATATAAGGATGCTAACAGCATAACTTAATACAACGCCGTCCATTTATGGGGGGATTGTGAATGGGGACGTTAAAGACAACGGCAGTCTTCTGCATTCATGCCAGGCCACCTACTTAAGTGGAAAAATCTATTGATCCGACCTGAATGTTAGTTTATCTCATTAAGGAGTGTGGTGAAGAGTGTTCCTGGCCCCTTTTCTTCTAATTTTGTCTCCCTTGGCCAGTGAGGGTCTGATTGGATGGTGTCTGCACTGAAGGGAGCTGACTACTGTCTGATTAGCCACTTTGTCAACTGTCACTTGCAATCAGTTTGTCTGATGGAAAGAGCCTTCAGCTCTGATCAGAGAATCTGTTTTGTCAGGATGGCTGGGAAGCAGATACCACAGTCATGCTTGTTCCGTATCTGCAGGAGAAGGATAGAGACACAAACAAACGTGCTTTGTGAACATAAATAATAATAAGTGAGAAACGCAAACATGACATCTCAGAATTACGTTATCACGGCCCTACTAAGATTAAGATTCCTCTTAACCAGAACTCAAATAACCATGGTTCAAATCCAAGGAAAACAACTTGGTGGTTACTGATTTAAACAACACATGCCCTCAGGTGTTTTGAAACTCAGGTCCACAATTGTAAATATTTGTGGAGCCGTATACATTTACTATTCTACTGTCTGTGGGGCATTATTATAAAGTCATTTTCATTCATCCTGAATCTGTCATTTAAGGACCAGGGCACTTACTATCAAGTCTACAAAAGGTAGCCCGGGCCTGCCAAAACAACAATGATGGCTGCAACCACAAAATATCTGGGCATTGTGGCGGGTGCCTGTGGTCCTGGCTACTTGGAAGACTGAGGCAGGAGACTCACTTAAGCCCAAGAGTTGGAGGTTGCTGTGAGCTGTGATGCCGCAGCACTCTACCCAGGGGGACAGCTTGAGGCTCTGTCTCAAAAAAAAAAAAAAAAAGAGAGAGAGAGAGAGAGATAACCTTGGTTTTTTTTAAAGATATAATAGTTTTCAAATATCTGTCAAACACAATTAGGTTGATCCATGCAGCTCCTTCAAGTTACTACTTCATTGTCTGGTGGACCAGCTGATTCATGAGCTGAGAAAGTAGAATCCTCCTACCCCTGTGGTATTAAGTTTGCATTTTCAAAATGATCAATCACTTGTTGGTTATTGACTTTCTTGTAGATGAAATACAGAGAACATATGAAGCATAAATTATTAAAAACAAAATTTGCCCATCGATATCTTTCTATCATTTTGTTTTCTTCAATTCTGGAGAGAGATGTATTAAATTGATACCTGTGTTTTTCGTAAATATTTTTTTCTACTAATATATTAAATCCAAGTTAGGGGGCTTTGTAATCATGTTTCTAACAAATTTACCAGCCTTCCATTTAATTAACTTATTGTGACTTTTGTACACTTCTTATTCTGACTTTTGTAGATATGGAAACTTAAAACAAAAAAATTATTTTTTATGGGATTAAGATCAGCTAATACAATGAGTCCTAGTTATAGATTATAATGAAAAAGTAACTTGTTGCTTCAAAAGTGTGCCAAACCTAGTAAAAAATAAAAAGTGCTGGGGACGAAGAGGTACTGCAATTTTGTAGCATGAACAAAAAGTTACATTTGACCCTAAAATCCAAATGCTGCATAACAAAACAGATGTTTGATAAATGGACAAAGTATCTAATTAATATTCATGTGCCTAGTACACAAGGAAATGAAAACTTACAAACAACAAAATAGCACTTTCTCCATAAAGGTGGCAAATTTTTAAAAAATCGGAGCATAGTCATGGAGCGAAATAGGTTCTGTCTGAGGGCAGTTTGATAAGATAGATCAATATTCTCAACAAATTGATATGTGTCGCCTGAAAAAAACTTCCATTTTGAGTAATGTAGTCTGAGGAAATAAAAACTTTGACAAGGATTACATACATATGGGTTTGTATGGGAAAGGTGGAAAAAACCCAAATGCTTCAACTGATACTTTATTGCTTTTAAGACAGAGTTTCACTTTGTCACCTTGGGTAACATGCCATGGTGTCAAGAGCACACAGCAACAATTGTGTGTATATATTTATATGTCTGTACACAGGCATGTGTGTGTGTGTGCGAATAAGCTTAAAGATATCAATTGCTTATTGCAATAAGCTTAAAGATATCAAACTCCTGGCTCAAGCGATCCTCTTGCCTCAGCCTCCTGCCTAGCTGGGACTACAGGTGCCCTCCACAACACCTGACCGGCTTTTTTAAGAGATCTGGTGTCACTCTTTTGATCAGGCTGGTTTCCAACTCCTGAGCTCAAGCAATCCATCCACCTCAGCCACTCAGAGTGCTAGGATTATAGGTGTGAACCACTGTGCCTGGCCTCTCCATTGGTCTTTTATAAAACACTCATTATAACATTTAAAAATAAAAATTATGAAGAAATTTAAAGTTATGGCTTAGAACCATATATAACTAGCATTCTTTTTCCTAAAAAAATAAGATGGGTACTAAATAGTATAAAACCCTCCTGGGAGGATATCAGCCCCCAGTGTCCTATGGCATCCTGCGTCACCATCTCACGGACATCTGAACAGACTGCCAAATACATGTTGTTTTACATATTTCTAATTTAGGGGTGAGTTTCCTGAAGCTGAGAGGTTGGTTGGTTTATTCGGGCAAAATCACACACAATAGGATCTGGGTCTGTGAAACTTTGAAACCACAGTCTTTTTTTTCTAGCCTACATTTGGCATACATTAAAATGAAAAAGAGCTGGGGTATAGAATACAGCAAGTGTGGAAGACAGAGGTTAGAGAGTGTATGATGTCAAGTGTTAAGAGTTGCCGTGTTGAGTGAAAACAGCTTTGCCTGGCTCCAAAGTAGAGGTGCTAAGCAGAAAGTTGCTGCGTCCTCATGCATTCCCTCCGCTGTTTATTTGACGAGGATTTAAATATGTATTACCGCTCTTTAGGGCATTACAGATACAGCTGACATTGTCCTATGAATAATTGAGCACAGACAGTTAACCGCAAGGCTCTGTTGTACAGCTGATGAGAAGACTTCTCCTGGAGCCGACTGCCAGGGTGGGAAGCCCCACTAGCTGCCAGTCTTCCACCTATTGCCTCATTTTCTAAGGCCTTAGTTTCCCCCTTACAGGATTGCTCTGAGGATTACATGAATTTGTACATGGGAAGGGCTTCAGTGGTGGAGAGCATGCTGTAAGTGCTTAATAAATGTTTGCCATCATTGATAGTAGGGATTTTGTTTCCCTGGCTGGATCTTAGACTAATGCAAAATAAATAGCGTCTTAAAGGATTAGGTTCAGATTGGACACTCTTCACTCCCTGAGGAGTGTTAGACACCGCTGATCAAACATGGCACTGTTTACCTGCAGGCCTGAACAAGGCCTGAGGATACTTACACCCAAAGGCTTCAGCTGATAAATATGAAGAAATTGTGCTTGGTACGTAGCATTAAATAGATTTTCTTTCCCATCCTGGCCATGATATTTTTTTAATGAATAACTTTGAACACTAAGACTAAAAGAGACATAGCATTCTGGCTAGAAAAAGGCTATTTCGATGCAGATTGGCTTATGTAAATTCTTTCTCACAGTTTATTTGACCTGATATAATTTACACACACACATATACACATGTATACATAAATGAAATAGGGCCTAGTGATTTAAAATTTAAATGGCTTAAAAGAAAATAGGAGTTTCTTTCCTGGATGACCCCCGACGAAGTATGTCTGCGTATATTAAATTTTCCCAAATAATTGATGGGGCCACCTGCATTGTAGCATCAGTAAGTTCTATTTCTTATACTTCAAATGCTCTTCCAAATTCCCTTGAAATGGCTGTCTCTCAGTCTTTAGCTTTACCTCAAACACCCTTCCTCTGAGAAGATTTGCTTGGCTCATCATGTCTTGGTGTCTCTATTAGCTTCTGCGTCTGGTGTTGTGGGTTACCTCCGCCGTAATCCTTCATCCTGTAATCGTGAGTTAGTCAATTCTAACTACTCTGTGAACCTCTTAATGAAAGAAAAATGCATCTCATCTCTCTCTTGGAGGAGCCTGGAATTATCCCTTGTGGGCAGTAGATGCTCAATAAATATTTCACTTAATAAAGATCTTTACCCACATCAGATGACGTAGATCCTCCCATTTTTACTCAGACTTTATAACCCTTCTTGTTATTTTGTCCAGATATCTTGACGAGCTTTGAACAGCTAAAATCTACTGCTTGAGGCACACATTTATTCTTAAATCTTTAGCAGCTTTTACCTGGAAAATGTGACATATTTATCATAAAGTTAAATTATTAAAAATCTTTCTATTACCGCTCTAAGGCTATTATACCTATTAAATTAAATCTTACTATTGCTCCCCTGTTAGGCCAGAAACATTTCCACTGTACTGATACCTGAAGTTGGAAATGAAATATAGTTAAGGACACATGAGATTTTTAGTACTATGAAAACTCCTACTCATCCTCCACAACCCATGCTAGATAACCCCATGGGAATCATTTCTTGTGTGTTCCTCCAAGGATGTCTTTCCCATGTCTGTGCTGCTTCCAAGTCTTGTACACAAGGCTTTTATTGCATGTACAATAACATTTCCTGTCCATTTTTTAATTAACAAGAGTATGAACTCTCTAGTTAGACAACAACTTTCATCTTTTTTTTTGTCGCTTGCACTAAGAACAGTGCCTGGCACAGAGTAAGACTTTTTGTTGAATTAAAAATCTGTGGCACAGTGAATGGAAGAAAGACACACATTCCACTTCATATCACTTGCTTGCTTTGAAAGAGACCGCACAAAGGATTTCTCCTTCAAGATAATCTGTTATAATCATCTCATGGAAACCCCTATTTTCAGAAGGCATGATAATAGCTTTGCTGTGTTGAAGCAGATGATAAAGGCTTTGGCTTGAAACTCTGGTATTCAAAACAGTGAAACGTGTAATAAAAAAAATGCATAAACTTGTAGCGAAACAAAAATGGGACTTAGTGTTTTTTTCTTATTTGACAATGGACGAGGGATTTCTGCAGTGGTCGTGAAATCCTCAAACAAAATTTTCTCCTCGTGAGTACAAGGAAAAAATAATATATATTCTTTATAACTATTCAGTGCAAAATTATTGCAAAATCGCAGTTGTCATGCTAGGGTTAATTGGTCCAATTTTAAAAGCCCATGCTAATTGATCTTTAAGCTTATTCACACACACGCATGCGTGTGTACAGACACACAAATGCACATACAATGTCCGGTAAAAACTTCACAGAAAAAAGGCCATTATGTATATTTGGGAAAAGGCCTAAATTCAGTGTTATCCTAAATACATACTAAGCATAGGTATTTTTCTATGAATAAAATCAACTCCAATTTTCAAAACCAAGGTGGTAAGCATCTTGAAAATTATTAAAGTGGGGTGCCAATGCACATTGGATTTTCTCTTTGTATAATACCTTGTTTGCAGTTTGGCTTTGCGATTACATACATTACTTGTAGAATATCTGTTAACTAATGTTCATTCCATAAAAGTATCTGATTTGGGGTGCTACTCATCCTATCTCCCAGTCATCTCCATTTAGGCAATCATGTAACAGGAGAGTTACTTTAGTTCCTTAAGATGGAGAAAAATGTTTTTCTCTGTACATTTATACCGATAGAGAAAACTTGATTATGAACGTGGTACCAAGACTGCCTTTAGATTGTCTAGGATATATTATAAATGAATAGAATTTGGAGGATTTACGGGTCTTTCAACGCCATGAAAGTACATGATTTTTATTTTAGTGATGTGTGAGGAAGAGTCGTACAGTCTTTGAGTTCTGTGTGCAGGTCTCAACCTCATAAATAAAGGTACTTCTGCCTCGTGTCCAGAAAGGTAATGATCGAAAGCTATTTGTAAGAGTCCTCTGTGAAATCAATGTAGTTATACCCTAATTTTCAGGATTCACATATTATCCACTCAAATCAACATGATGGAAGATGCTTATAAAGCAGTGAGCATAAGTAAGTTTATTTGGAGAATACGTTTCTTGTGAGAGCTTCAGCTTAAGGCCTAAGAAGAATACAAAGAATACAAAGGCTATGACCTCTTAGCCTTCACCAAAGCTACCGGATTGCTAGAGTTTAAAACATGAAAGCAAATACCTTACTTAGGGCAACCTGATTTGAAATGCTGAGAGAATTTAAACATGCTTGCAATTATCATTCAAATCCTTACATTTGACAAGTCAAGGAACCATCATAATAACATCGTAATGTCCCGTAGAACAGTGTTGCTAGGTAGCGCTGAGGAGCCGTGAGGATTCTGAGTGCTGAAGTTAGCAGTACCAGAGTTCAAACCCTGCCTTTACCTTTCATTTACCAGTGATGTGTCTTTGGACAAGATATTTAACCTACCTGTGCTTATACGTATTTCACCTTGACAAGGAGTTTCTTAATACTGTTTTTTTGTAAGAAACAAATGTGCTAATAGTTACTACATGCTTAGAAAAGGACCTCTGTGTAACACGGAATAAGAGCTAAACATGTATTATAAGTAGCTGTTGCATTGCAAGTAAACACTAGGAGGCACTGTTTTTAATCCCTCTCCTTTTTAAGAATTATGGTCACAAATGGAAGCTAAGACGAAACAAAAGATGATTTTATCAGGACAAGGGATTTAATACATTTTGGGACTTTGATGATTCCATCAGCATAGCTTAGGCTATATTTTATATCGTTCAGTATCTCCCGATCTATTACTGGACTCTACTTTCTATTATATAACTTACCTGTATCATTATAAACATTATTTAAAATTAGAAGGTAAGCTCTCTACCTATAAATACTCTTAAAGGGCACAATTTTACTCATAATGTTAACTCAGTGCAACTTGTACCATGGAAATTCCAAAATCTCCTTACAGTAGAGAAACTTGCGTATGGTAGATTCTTTTCTAGAATAGAAGTGAATACGTTTCTTCCAAAACTGCTCGGAATTTTAAAAATGTTTGTGTTTGTTATAACTCCGTAAAAGGAGGATTGAAAATGTATTTCACTGAAGACATGTATTGGAAGGCAATATCTCATGGGACTGCAGTTCTGCAGAGACCCAATAGTTTGGGAAAGCTGCTGTTATTTGTGACCTATACTCAGGGTACATCAGGCGACTGAGTCTTCATTTTAAGTGCAGAGTAATGATAATGGCAATTACCATCATTTATGATTCTGTCCTTGGTGCCACCTTTGTCCCTTGAAAATATTTTTCTTTGAAAAGAGGCTAAAAGGATATTAACCATCAATAAAACTGCTGATTATTAAGTGAACAGAAGAATCTTATGCTGTAGCTCTCCACTATTCTATCTCCTGTCCCTACTCAGAGAGGAATCCAAGAATGGTAAGATTGTTGCATTTTATTTAAATGCTAGTTGACTTCTTCTTCTTTTTTTTTTTTTAATTTTGAGACACAGTCTTACTTTGTTGCCTGGGTACAGTGCTAGGGTGTCATGACCTCAAACTCTTGGACTCAAGCAATCCTTAGCCTCCCGAATAGCTGGGACTACAGGTGCCTGCCACCATGCCCAGCCATTTTTTTTTTTCCTTTCTTTCTTTAGAGACAAGATTCTCACTCTAGCTCAGGCTGGTCTTGTACTCCTAAGCTCAGGCAAACCCTCCATGTTGGCCTCCTAGAGTGCTAGGATTACAGGCATGAGCCATTGTGCCTGGACAAAAGTTAGACATTCTTACAATATACAACTAAATGTAATAGAGAACTTCTGCAAGGCCTTTAGTTGCAGGGTTGCTCATGGAAACAATAACAAAAGAGATAGAGAGTTCCAAAATCTCCCAAAGCAAGTTCTGATTGGCCATTGAGTCCCCCTTATCATGTTACAGCTGTGTGCCAAGCACTAGGCATGTCTGAGCACAGCTGGGGTTGCAGTGTTAACAGTGTATACAAATGTGCATCACTGCCTTTGAGCTTGAACTTGTTCATGCCTTACTCTGATACTCAATAGCTAACTTTGTGTCTGCAATTTTTGTCTTAATTTGTGATTTGTTCTGGGAAGAAAACTACTACATGGCCATGACAAAAATCCCCTGGTTATTAAAAAATTAGAACATTTCCTCTTCCAGAAAATGTCAGTGCTTGAAAATAGACAGTTGTCGAACATTCAGAAATCAGGTTCTATCATCTTCAGCATTTTCTTTCAGGAAATAGATTGAACATGTTTTTGAAATGTTGAAAAGAAACATCAAGGAGTGGGTAGATTTTCCCCTTCTTTGGACAGTCTAATGGAAAGTTTGAGTCTTTGGTTCAGAAGTCCAAAGTTTTCATAGAAACTCTAGTAAAATACAATGGAAGCCAAACAAGTGGAAAATTTTGTTTTATAGTAAATGGTCTTTTAAAATGCATGGAGTGTGACTTCTGGTATTTTAATTTATCTATGCTTTTGGAATTGCCTTTGAGGAGACAAAAGTTAGGAACTACATATGCTAGGCTTTGTGATAACATGTAAGATTTTTGCAGAGTCCAAAGCACTGGATAAGGTTTACATATACTGAACAAAAAATAAGACAGGTGTCTAAAAAGCCACATATCAAATAATTACATATGAGCTATGTAAACATTATAGCTTAAAAATTACAAGTATAACTGGTTCTGCTCTCATATTTTCTAATCTCTCATGGCAGCAATTGTTCCAAGATTAGATTTTTCTCCATGCTATGTGATAATGTGTTTTTAATACCAAAACCGGAATCCTGGCTTGGACATGGTGTGCTAAGACATAGCGCATTAGCAGTCGCAGAATTTCAGGTGTTGGGTTGTCATCAAGTCTCTGGTGATGCCTCAAAAGAATGAGATTTCAAACTAAAATGCCTTTGACCACTATCTGCTTTCTTTTTCAACCTGTTTTTTTTTTTTTTAAGCAATCTCTTTTATCGTTTTCACAGCGCCTCTCTTTCCATCTCAGCTAGCACAAGAAAAAACTGCCAGAGGGGGGAAAGGTTTTATTTTTTAGTTTTTCCTGCCCTTTAAAACTATACCAGAAAGAAAGAAAAAATTAAAAAAAAAATAAAACCCACACAAAGAATTCAATTATGTATCCTCAGGATGACAGCCTGAAACTCATGTGTGTGTCTCCCTTCTTTCAATTAGAAACACACACACACACACACACACACACACATACACACATATATAGTATTTCTTTCTTAAAAGATGGGGAGAGATTTGTAGGATCTGTGACTAGGGCTCTCAGCTGTGCAGGCAGTTTGTGAAACTCACATCATTTGTTTATTTGTATTCTTCTTGGTTTCTAATCTCCAAGCTTCTTCGAGTATACTATGAATTTCATTCCGTTCTAATAAATTCAGTCCATGCATATTATGCTAAATGAACTCAGTAAAGTATGATCTCGTTTAGGTGAATGTTCAATTTAATCTAGAGAGTATGATTATAAGTTACCATGTACTTCTAACTTTATACTCTGTCTTTGCTCAAGACTTTGCTTGACAGTCATCCCCAAGACTCTGCAGGGAAAAGCCACCGTGATGGTCGGCCTTTGACGTGTGCAGCAAAGCCATGAACTTGACTGACTTGACTTGAACTTGACTCTGTAGCAGGAGCTTTCCCTCAGATGCTATTTAATCCGTTTCATGTCCAGTTTTCAGCAGGCTTGATTATCTGATTTTCCAGCTCATAGAATAGAAACAGATGATGACAGCTGGCAGCAGAAAGAGATACTGTTACTATTCTCTGGCAACAAGAAGGGTTGATAGTCAGAAGAGTGAGGAAAGTGCCCACAGTTGTTGAGGGCCAGTCAATGAAGGCTTACTGTTGAAATGTGAGACTCTGTTCCAGGCTGGCTCTGAGTTTAAATTCCTTAAACTCTCTTAAGTCTCATCTTTTCATTTCTGGAATGTGAAAAATAGTAACTCTTACACAAGATTGTTTGAGGGTCAAGTTCTATAAACTGTATTAAAGTTCTTTGTAATTGATAAAAGAACTATACCAATGATAGTTATTATATGAAGTGCTCAACTAAAACTTGAATTTTACCTAACATAGGCAAACAGTGTAATCTAATCATTTGTGCCCTCATAGTAATCCGAAATAAAAAAATATTACAATTATCTCTCTGTTTCAGCCTTATAAAATTAAATAGTTCAACAATGATTTGTGACATCAAGATAAGTTAGATGTTGCTCTACTGAAGACATTTGAATGCATGTTAGGAATGGCCAATCTAAATTTCTTAAAACTTTATTCTGAAAGCAGCAGATCTTACTAATTAAGACATTCACCACAGGCTCGGTGCCTATAGCTTAGCGATGATGGCACCAGCCACATACACCAGAGCTGGCAGGTTTGAATCCAACCTGGGCCCACCAAACAACAATGACAACTACAACCAAAAAATAGCAGAGCGTGGTGGCAGGTGCCTGTAGTCCCAGCTACTTGGGAGGCAGAGGCAGGAGACTTGCTTGAGCCCAAGAGTTAGAGGTTGCTGTGAGCTATGATGCCACAGCACTTTACCCAAGAGTGATAACTTGAGGCTCTGTCTCAAAAAAAAGAAAAAATAATCACATCACAGATAGAGTGGGTAGAGTTCTCTGTAACTGTTAAGTTTCTTTTCTTTTCTTTTAAAGCAGTGGTTCTCAACCTTCCTAATGCTGCAACCCTTTAATATAGTCCGAAGTGGTCGTGACCCACAGGTTGAGAACTGCTGTCATAAAGCCATGCAATTTTCTGGTAGATTGAGTGAGAGATCTCAATTTCTAGCCAGTTGCTCAAAAGTAAGACTTCTTAGTTCCCTTTTTGACTTATAATTGGGAAGTTAGAAGGGTGTACAACCTCGGATAAGCTGAGAGATTCTGATCTGTATGCGATGTAATAACCACACGATTGAGCTCTTTGAAAACAAGTCTGAACTGGCCTCATCCCACGTATCCACAAGCTTGCGTAGCAACCAGGAGATTCAATTCTGTATGTTACCCCATTGCAGGCAGTGCCAAGAGGTCTGAGTTTGCCATATTCTTCAGATACAATCTAATTAATTTGCAGCAAACCTGAACGGCAATATTTTCTTTACTTTATTCTATAGCTGATGGAATTGATATCAGTTTTCAATCTATCAGAGTTACGAGCATGAAAGAATTTTAACTTGATACCATTTTAAATATGACTGATTTTGGAAATAAAAATAACTTCTCATGTTGCACTATTTGATTAATTCTATCATTTAAATGCAAAGCATTTTAACCAGATAAATTTGGGGGATAAAAATACCATCAAAAGTTTATGCACACATCATATCCCTTAAGCCAAATCATAGAATGTTGATAGGTTTAAAAACACATAATACTTGTGAAGAGAAAAAAGCAATAATTCTCCATGTTTAGGTGAAGACTTTAAGATATGAAGTGCTTACAACACAGCTTCTTCCCCTGAATCTATGAAAATCATCATTTTTAAACTGAACTTTAAAATTTTGCCTAAAATGAGAGAATGATGTCTTCTTTGTCTCTAGAAACACTATGTGAGAAAAACCCTACATTTACAGAAAGAAAACAACTGTGAACATATTTAAAAAGTGCTATTGTTTTAGCTAATTTTCTTCGTATATTAAGATATATTAGAACTTGGCAGCGGAATACTGACCGTCACGAGCAGATGTGTCCTGTAATTAAGATACATTATAATTCATTCTGTTGGAAACTGGCATGCCAATCATTTAGTATTATCCAGAGTAATAGAATTGTGTATTTGGGTGAAGTGACTTTGGAAGTGTTAATATTTCCTGGTACCGAACCGACAATAGATATATTTTAATCCAGAATAATAGTGACAATAATGAACAGTGACAGTGTGCATAGGAACATCCCTTCACACAGCCCTGTCCTCCATCTGCAGCTCAGTGCTACAGGAGGTGGTGATGGGATCAGTGTGGGAGATTCAGCTGCCTGAACCTGTTCCTGTATTGTTCAGTGGGACAGATGTCTTCAATTACTATGGCAATGTACACCTTAGATGAGTCAGAGGTAAAATGTGTAGGCTTTTTAATTGAATTTTTTATGCATCAAATCATTTATACTGAGCCAGCCAAGCTTGAACTGCTGCTGATTGATCTAGAAGAAAAGTATCCTGGGAAGGCCTTGTGGGGGTGCCATGATTCAGCAGAGAGAATCTTTTTAGTCAGTTGGTGTGGTGACGTCCCATCGAGTTTAGGGGGTCTGGTCTATTCTATGTACAAATATACAAGTGATGTTGATCGTGATGCTATAATCCACTTTGATTAATGTTGAATGCCCCCCCAAATATGTGCATTTATATCACAATGACTTTCCCTGTATAATTATATATGCATTTTCTATCATCTATAAATGAAGGCTCTGAACTCTACGTCTCTACCTATACCCTGAATGCAAGGCTAATGTCAAGCGATCTTGTCTTTCAAATCTACCATGCGCCAAGCAGAACCCTTGCTTCTAAGTTCTCTCAAATATCCCACTTCCAAGTATTAGCTCGGATTGTCCTGGGATCGCACTCAACTGATAGAGGAGAGATGCTGCAGTCAGGTCACTGGAGTCACGGATGGCAGGTTTGTTACCAAATTCAGGCAGGATGGGGGACATGGCTTAGTCTGAGTGTCATCACAGTGAGATTCCTATGACTGCACCTCTTGCAGGCTGAGCTGGAACGAGCCCCACCTTCTGACCTTCATAAATCACACAGCCTATTGGCTATTGCTGCTAAGACCCTGTGCCTTCTGCAGCCAAGCAGACGCATGAAGCAGAAAGGAGGGGGGCGACTCCTTGTACTTGGCTTCTGAATTTATCAATTCAGGTGAAGTCAAACTGCCTCCATGAAAAGGAGTGATGGTGCTGGAAGAGGAAAGAGGACGACTTGGGGTGGGGGGGTCCTCAATGTGGAAATGGGAACCCACAAGAAAGAGCTCCCCCCAGGCCCCCAAACACCCGTGTCTCTGTAAGTGGCTTTACTTCTGCTCAGATGCCTAAGTCACAAGTCAGCATTGGTTTCCATTCTCCTTTTTTCCCGATCTGCCCACATCAAGGACTGTTCTCTGTGTCTGCAAAGACATATCCTGAATTCTCCTACTTGTCTGCATCTGGAAAACTACACGAGTCTTTCCCTGGCCCTCAACTTTCACTCTTTGAACCCCACAATTTATTCTCAGCACAGTCGATCATATCAAATCACTCCCCTTTGTAAACCCATCCAGTGGCTTTGGAACGGCATCACCTTAGTAATCTTCACCTTAGCTTTCTTACCCTCTCCCCCTGGGGCAGTGGTTCTCAACCTGTGGGTCATACCCCTTTGGACTGGATGAAAGGTTCCAGGCATTAGGGAGGTTGAGAACTACTGACCTAGGGCCTTGCATTCCACCCAACTGGTCTTCTCCTAATTCCTCAAACACATCAAAATTCTGTTGTGTCAGAGACCTCACACCAGCTCTCCTCCTGGGCCCAGACTGCTCTTCCATTATCCTTCCTGAGCTGGTTGTCTATTGTTCACAAATTCAGTGTAAATACAACCTCGCAGAGAGGCGTTTCCTGACTGCCCAGCTGAAAGTGGCCGCCTGGTCTGGTCTTATTAAGACTTAGTTCACCTAATATCGATCACTCCCTGGTATTTTCTTGTTCATTTTCATTCCTTGATTCCATCCAACTATTTATTGTTTAACTGTCTCTGTTCCTACCCAAAAATATGTTGTCTTGCTTATTGTTGATGTTGAGGTTTCTGGGCCCCGGCACTGTCTGTGACATCATGAAAGTTCATGAACAGAAGCTACATGAATACATGTGTGCAGGAGAAAATGTTTCCAAAGGATGTAGGCTTTGTGTTGTGAGCCTTGCCTGGGTGGAGGGGAGAGTGACATTTATATAACTGAACTGTACGTAGTGGTTGCTCTTACCTGATATTGTTTCAGTGTGGGTGTCCTAAATGGAATTATTTCCCATGGAGTTTGGAGTTTCATGGAGTTAAGATTATTTATGAAAAGTAAGTTCTATTTTGAGGTATGTTAATGTAGCCTGACCACATAAAATTTGAATTTTTGATGCTAACAGTAATTTGGACTTAGCCTGTCCAAACTGAGATTCAGGTAAAATTTAGGTGTGCCGACCAATTAGAATAATAGGCCTTTCAAGGGTTTACACAACTCTGAGGGGCATAATAAGAAAATTTTTAACCTGTGATTAGGTACGTGGAAAGCAGTACACATCAGGAGAATGGGTGCACAACCATAATAATCAAGGTGCCTGCCTTTTCCTAACTCTGTGCCTGGCCAGCTGGTCAGCCCTTTGCATGTATTATCTTATGGGAATAATTTTTACTCATGCTCACGGAAGAGGCAACTGTGTCTTAGGTTGAAAACTTGGATCTACTGCCAAGTAAACTAAAGATTGGGAACCAGGACTCAAATCAAGGCTTGCATCCAAAAATTAAATTTTAAACTATTATTTCTACAAATAATTTGCAAGTGTACTGGAGAATGTTCTGGAAAGCAACTTATAGAAGAACTCTGCTCTTGATTAGGGCTGGGGAGGTTTGGCGTGCAGACTGGGGCCTGTAGTAACTGTGCATCCCTAGAAGGGGTTGCTTTATTTTCTCTGGGTCCCTCATCTCTCTTTCACCTGATGCACCTGTTTTGGGATCCTGCAAGAGAGGGTGCTAAGAGGAGAGAAAGCCATGTTCCATCTTCTTCCCAATCCACCCAACAACCTTTTGCCGTGTAATTCCCTTGATGTAGGGGGCTGGCATGCAGATGGCTCCACATCTCCTGTCCTGGTCCTTAGATGAGCACCTGCCACTGGTAGGAGCTGCTCTGAGTGTGGGAGAAGTGGATGAGCAGTGATTCAGTGGGAGATGGTGGTTGGGTGGGATGGAATGAGATGAGCCATTTGTGAGTCCATGGAATGCATGACCGGAGGAATCCCAGAAATGTTTCTAAGGAACATTGCAGGAAAATGGCGCCTCTGGATTAACCGATGGGAGTGAGATCCATGCATTTTAGCGATTATGGTTAATTTGCAGAATAAAATGGAGAGCAGTAAAATTATTTGTAGCAAGGAAAGGTGTGAAATAAATGCAAACTTGTCACAACTGGAGATAGAGGAAGAAATTAGCAAACATTATTAGTCCCTACGGACCAGAAAAAATGGAAGGAAGAAGAAGAAGGAGATGAACCAACAGAAAAACCAGAAAGTCAAGATAAGGTTATCAAACAAAGAAAAAAAATTAAGTTGCCGATAACCAAGATTTTTAACAAATTCCTGGAAGAGAGAGATAAGAAACTGATATCAGAACTAAGCTAGTTATTAATTGCTTGAACTATATATATACATATAAAATATGTATATATATATAAATGTTTCAGGTGTTATTAAAACATGTTACAGTTTGATTTGACAGTGCTTATTCAGACATTCTCAAACAATCCATCTATCATGTACGTTTGTCAATTGACTCAAAGAAAATTTCTAGATTTCCTTATAAACATTTTATCCTAGTCGTTTCTTTCAGAATCTGAGGCCCATAGTAACCAGGACAGGGTCTCAGCGGTCATTATAGAAGGCGCTTGTTCTATTTTTGTTTGGCTGGAGATACTCGCTCCTCAATAGTAACTGAGAACTCACAGACCACTCAGTTGTGTAGGGCTGTAATTATCCCCGCAGAATTGTGAGGTTATCACAATGCTCACACTCATTCTGCGGGAATCAATCTTTTTATAAAGTCAGTATGAGCTCTTGGCCATGGAGCCACCTGCAGTTTGGGGGGTTAGTGTACACTGAAGGGCGAATCCTATAAAGGTCATACCGGATGGGGTGTCTTACAAGGGGGTCTGAGCTGAAAGACTGAGTGTTACGAACCCCTGAGGCAGCCACAGGGAGTTCGGGACTAGAGCCTCATGCTTCTTGAGTAGAAAACATTTGGGGGCTTAAGGCCAATCAGAACAGGTTCACTGAAACTTCATCATCAATAAAAGGAGATGTAAACTTGGTATTTGTTAACCACTTAGGGAAGGAAGGAATTAATAAACAGCCTTCACCTATGAGAAACACGCAAAATGAAGCCACCATCTCCCCTCATCATCTGGGACCTGCACCTGTGGCAGGACGTAAACCCACTTTGAATATCCCCACAGAATTGGGGGGATATTCAAAGCATGGATGCCTTGGGGCTCTGCCACTGTGCCCAGCATACCCTTTGCCCTCCGTGACATCAGCTTGTTTGCAGAAAGGTTGGACCCTTGCTTGATTGGCAGCTGAATGGCAGCCGAGCCTGTCAGCTGGGGAAGTTTTTCATCTGTCTACATAAATGCTTCCCTGCCTCAGGCTGGTTTCCAGTATATTCTTGAAGAATTGCACGAAATCACTCCCTCTTGTCCCATTTATCTTCTATTATTTCCGAAGGGAGATGTTTGAGTAAACCAGTAGCTTTTATTTTTCTCATTAGCGCTGAGAAATTGAGTAGATTTTGACGCGTTTTGGATCCAGAACCTTGGAGGCTTTGCTCCTGGTCACCCCATCTTGATAGAGTCTAAAAAGCTTCAGTCCCATGAACAGCATTTAACTGGGAAGTGTGCGCCCCTAGCTATCAGGGCCTAATAGAAGCCGGTTGCCTCCTGTCTGTGCACCCCGCAAACATCTGTGCTGCATTCTTTGGTTTGTCAGTGAAGTTTTCAAAATGCACGTGTGCTTCCTTCATCATAACTACTGGTCTTTAAGCCTATGACATAGGACAGATGCTTTATACATAGTACTGCTTCTCTTCCACCCTGCAGGGAGAAAAACTGAAATGGAATAAGAGTAAGTCATGTGTCCCAGCACGTGGGGTTTGGAAGTGCAGGAGTGGGGACTGGAAACCAGGTCCGTGTGTTCTGATGGCGGGTTATTCCCTTCACACTATGCTGCCTTTCATGCTCGGCTCTTATCTCCTTTGCAAAGACCTGATCATCTCAAGAGATGCCTATAGGGGAAGGGAGGGAGAGGGAGGAGTGCATTAGGAAAAGGAAGTAGGGCTGACTCACATGATTTCAAGTGTCTGTGAGGAACTGAGCTTGTCTATTCCCTTGTGTGAGCTGTGACAAGGGGAAGTTTAATAGGACCCACTTCAATTCATGGGAATAAAATACACGTTCAGAGAAGCCTTTCCACCAATGACAATTTTATGATTCTGTTACTCAGATCACTTTATTTTCAGTCTGCTGGCTTGTTCGTAAGGGTTCATGGCTGAGAATTTTATTTCAGGACGTCCAAAGAGAAACGCATTGAGGCAATCTAATCTACCTAGATTTTATTTCAGAAAAGGGATCTATATTGGAGCATGAAATAGTCAAATACGGGAGAGAAGTCATTTTACCCTTAATGAAACAGCATGAGATATATAGATTTTCCTCTGACACATACTAGATATCATTTTTAAAATGTTACCGTAAATCCATTTCTTAAAAATCCACTTGTTTACCATGAAGAAGCTGGCACCAGACGCCATTTACAGGATAGCTTTTCAAAATGTAAATCTAAGAGCAAGACAAGTTTAACCATTCTGAATATGAGCTGGTCATTTACCAAAATATGAGAAAATAAAACCAAATACCATCTTCCTTACGAAAGAATAGGAAAAAAAAAAACCCAAATCAAATGCTAAAGAGAGTTATATGATGTAATGTACACAATCACTTGTTAGATTAATAAACCTATGTGTATTTACAATATAATCAGAAAAAAAAACTCTACTTACCCAGTTAAGTAACTAATATGGGGAAAAATGGACTTTAACATCTTTTTCAATAATGCAATAGGGTAACTGTTAAGTGGAAAATTTTATGTTCAGGTTTGAAAATGGATGCATATCTGACCTTCTAACATAGTCTTGTTTCAATTAAATTATTTTGTAAATTATTCCAGACTAGATAATATACACAGGGTTCCAAAAAATGTATACACATTTAAAGAAAGGAAGAAAATACTATTAAATTGGTAATATTCAAGTCACATTTGACTTCTGCAATTATAAGGGACACAAGATAAAACATATAAGAGAACAAACATTATTGGAATATACTGAGTATTATAATTTTAATAGTTTTTCCCTTAAAATATGTATGTTTTTGTAGAGGGAATATGATAACTTTTGCTCTCCCTTTCTTTTTTCTTTCTTTGTATATTTTTATTTATTTTTTATGGTTGGAGATTCACTGAGGGTACAAAGAACCACGTTACATCGATTACATTTGGGAAACAAAGGCCCTCTTATAATTGTGTACCACCCCCAAAAGGTATATCACATACCATGACCCCCAATAATTGTGTGTTTTTTATTTCTAACATTAATCACTGTAGTTAAATGGGAAATGAATACATTTATATTTTATATGTGCCCATAATTTTGTGATGTTTCTTCATCACCATAAATATAATTAATGCTATCATATATTGTGTACAATGAATATTTCAGGTGATAATTTTATATAATAATAAACATTTTGGATAAGTAGCATTAAATAATATTTTAAACAGATAAAATTTCATTTTTTAGCAGAGTAAGGTACATAGAGTTTGGAAACTATAAAGTCTGGGAGAATTGGTACTATTTACATACTTCTAATATGGGACAGAAGAATTCATTCAAAGTTGGAACAGTTTGAGATTGAATAATTACAATTTAGTTTATAATTTCAGCTATTCAAATGAAAAATATTGAGCGGAGCCTGTGGCTCAAGGAGTAGGGTGCTGGCCCCATATACTGGGGGTGATGGGTTCGAACCCAGCCCTGGCCAAAAACTACAAAAAAAAAAACACATATGTATGTATTATCTTACACTTGGTAACCCTTGAAGGGCTCTAACAAAGGAGATAATCTTAATTAACTTTTTTTAAAATATTGGAGTCAAAATTATTTATTTATTTTTAGGTTTTTCACTTAATTATTTAGAAAAGCACCACTTGAATGGCTTTAATAAATATACTATTAATAAACAAAACTATGAAGATGCTTCTCATTGGACTCTGTCATGGCCATTTCTATTGTCATTCAAGTTCAGAAAACAGAGTATAGAAAACACACTTGGAATTCCTATTAGATTCTGTATGGGCTCAGCGCCTATAGCTCAACCGGCTAAGGCGCCAGCCACGTACACCTAGGGTGGCGGGTTCGAGTCCCCAGCCCGGACCCGCCAAACAACGATGGCTGCAACCAAAAAATGGCCGGGCGTTGTGGCGGGCGCCTGTGGTCCCAGCTACTTGGGAGGCTGAGGCAGGAGACTCACTTGAGCCCAGGAGTTAGAGGTTGCTGTGAGCTGTAATGCCACGGCACTGTACCCAGGGGGACAGCTTGAGGCTCTGTCTCAAAAAAAAAAAAAAAAAAAGATTCTATATGAACTTGAAATACCCTACCCAAATATTGAGTTACAAAAGTTATGTAAACAGATTTTAACTACTTTTAATGTGTGGTAGATAATAATACATCTATATAATAGATAAAACACTGTATAGTCTAAAAAACTATGGCAGAAAAATTTGGGTCCTGCTCACTTTTGCCCTTAATTACCCCGTGTAGGGAGTGGCATCTGCACGGTGATCATTGGGCCCAGAATCTGCCTTAGCCCAGGTGTTGCTTTGTGGCCATGAATGACTAGGACCTTGAGTTCCTCTTCAGGGTTCCCCTGATGCCCCTTTCCCACCATACCTCTGACTCTGAAATGTTTCCAGATGAGGACAGAGTCTCCGTTTCACTTCGGTTCTGATTTTCTCCATCTGACTTCCCGTAGTGACCACCCATGGACTCATTGGGCTGTTACAAGAACTCTCATTCCATCACCCTTCACCTGGTCATGCCAGTTGGTCAAGTACGGGTTTAAGGAGACAAAATTTTGATAATTTTGTAAATACATTTTATCATATTCAGAAGCTTGGATTTTTATTTAAATTGCAACTCAGAAATGACCCTTGACATCAAAATAAATAAGTAAAAGCTACAGGCTTCTGGGTGGAGGGAGGGTAGTCGGTGGGACCACACCTGCGGTGCATCTTACAAGGGTACATGTGAAATTTACTAAATGCAGAATATAAATGTTTTAACACAATAAGAAAATGCTGTGAAGGCCATGTTAACCAGTTTGATGAAAATATTTCTAATGGTATATAAAACCAGCACACTGTACCCCATGGTTGCCTTAATGTACACAGCTATGATTTAATGAAAATATAATAAAATAATCAGACCAGAAGAAAAAAAATGGAGACTGTGAAGGTATAGTAACTCTAAAAGTCCTGAAGGATTTTCTCTTGAGATTTCCAGGCATGCTCGGTAGGGTAGAGAAGGGGTCCCCAACCTTTTCGGCATCAGGCACTTGTTTCATAGAAGATAATTTTCCCATCTATGGTGTGTGGAGGGGATTGCTTTTAATATGAATCTGTAAGCAATTGGTGTATTATGGAGGATGTACAGTCAAACGTCTCTGCCAAGGAGAATCTGCTCTGCAGCCACTCCCTAGCATTGGTGCCACCTTAGAGTCTCAGAACGAGCATATAACCTGGATCCCACAAACCAGTACCAGTCCATGGCCTGGGGGTTCAAGGCCACAGGGTTAGAGTGCTACCTTTTCGTCAAAATTATAGAAACTTCAAATTCTGTTTCAATTCTCATTCCCTGATAGATAAAACACCAAAGCCATATATTAAGAATTTATTTAAATTAAGAAATAAACCAACTAGGCAGACACTATTTGCTTTCAAAATGTTTTTCCTATAGAACATATGTCTAGATTTATTTTCTTTCACATAGATGATGAATTTCAAGGCCATTTTTTTTTTAACCGTTAACAACAGGCTCACAGTATTCCTGTTGCTAGGTGATAACTATCCATTTTTCAAATAGGATCACATGTCTCCTTCTTTATTTTTTATTAAAGATAGAAGAGAAATATATATGCTAACACATATTTTTTCCTCCAACTTAAAGCAAATGTTTATGCCATATTATTATGTATTCCTGTCTTTAGGTGTGAGTGAAAAAACTTAAAATTTTTGCGTGATTTTCATCAGTTAAATAATTTCTGCTCCAGGGAAAGTTTTTTTAAGATACAGTATTAAAATTATTTAAGGAAAAAAGTGGACAAATGCTTATTCTTAGTAAAAATACCAGCTCATGCAAACGTAGTATTGGGTAAATAGAGGTGTCATGAATAGTTATGACAAGAGTGATCAGTACACTTAAGGAACAAGGTTACAGGGGTCTCCCAGATAGCTTTTGAGAATAAGAACCTTCTTCTTAGGGTTCATTCTCTATGTTATCGACAGTCATTGGCTAAAAATACTGTTAATATTGTTAAGGCTCGCCATCATCCCTGCCCAATTGTTGTATGATTTTACATGGCAATTTGGCCTATGCGATGTCATTTTCTTAATCTTATCACGAGGAAGTTGAACTGAACTGGGTCTACCTAAACCTTCTTACAGAAATAGACTTCTAAAACTAGGATATTGGTTTAAGTGGACATATTTTATTAGTTTCAAATAAGAAGGGAGACGTGTATAGGATGAACCCAGTTATGTGAAACACGTGATACAGAGAACCTTTTATGACCTTCGTCTTGTGTCCTTGTGTGTGGTTACTGTTAGAAACAAGCTGAATACTTTCAGTTGTTAGAGAGTTAAAATTGGCCATTTCAAGCTTCATCTCCTCTTTCTTTATCTACCTCCCTGTTTTCCAGTTTTTCCTAATACAGTTGAAGATATTGGGCCAATAAACTAAATCGTGGTGGTCTTTAAGTTGTTTTTCTTAATGGTGGTTATTTATATTACAGTTTCATTAATATTTCTAAGGCTTCTTTGATAAAAAAAAAAAAATAGAAAGAGCTAAAATGATGGATATCACAACCATGGATAAAACATGGCAAAAGTTTAAGGGAATCATTTGGGGGAAAGAAATAGGAAGTCTACACAGGAATGAGGGTGTTTGAAATCAGATAAGAGCAGGGGCCTCCTGAGTGTCATGAGTGGGTGGAGGAATGTGGACCGAGATAGCAGATGAGACAATATCCTCGCTTAAGATGATTTTGATAATGTGTTAGAATGAGGATCTTTGACATTATTTTACTGCTTAACCATTTTTATAGAAAATTTGGAAAATAGACAAAAAGGCAACATGTTTATGGAGTTGGAATTGATTTATTATGACTCGTGGATATAAAGTTACTATTTTGCAGGCAAGAGCTGAATAGATTATAAAGCAACTGTCGTAAAAGCGTATTTGAACCAATTTTTAAAACTCCATCTATAACGTATTAGGATTCTATAGATCTGACACAGTTCTCACATGTAAGTTACAGATGACTTTATATTCTCAAGGTAATAACAATAACAAATGCTGCAGTCATTCCAAAAAGTAATTATCCTTCGATTAGTATTTTAATGTGGTACTTAAACCTGCCATTTTTAGATTATTTCAATATCGCATGAATGCTAAGAATATCCTTTACTTAAATGTGTTCTTTTTTCCCTTTGAGAGAATGATAGCTAGTTATAGACTTATAGGTAATATGAGGAACTTAAAAATATCAGGCAGATGAATTCCTGTTCTGCAGATGAAGAGATTGAAAAACAGTTAGGCCAAGGTCATAAAACCATGTAATTAATAAGTGCAGAAGTCAGACCATGGATCCGGTTTAGGGCTGATCAATCATGGCTTTACTATTACCCTTTGGTAATATGAGATGGTCTCATATTCTTTAATTTATTTGTAATAAATTAGATCAGTATTTTCCAGAACGACCATGCTGAATTTAAGTATTTTCTTAAAAATTAAAAGATACTGTTGATTGCATCATATTTTTTTAAAAGCTATATTTACATCTTGTAAGACCATACTCTGTACTGTCTTTTTTTTTTTTGATGTACTATCAAGATTTGACATACTAATATAGAGAAAATTAATTTCTTAGCTACACATACTTTTGTGCTTAAAGGTGGATATACATTAGGAGCAATTAGGTTTAGGGATTAACTATCCAACGGAACTTTTGCAGTTTGCTTTTTTCCCCTCTTTTGAAGATACATTTTTCCTTTGGAAAAGCTAATTACTTGTCTGCGTAGGACAGAATGTTTTCACTCAGGCCTTGAATTTAGGTGCTAATGTCCTTGCAACAATTAAATGTACCAGCCAACGTGCTAACTTAGCACACTACACTTTCCTCTTAAGTTATTTTGAAGAGTTATTTTTTTTGGTTTGTTTGAAAAATAATTTGTTCTTTCCAATGCATGGCCCAGCACTTAGCTCCTTGATGGTTTACGATGCACAAGCCACCATTTTTGCTAGTGCTCTTTGCATTACAGAAATGTCTAGAGGTAAAATTCTCTGAAGGTATAATTTTCAATATTTATGATATGGTCAAATGGGGATTCGAATTTTCGGAATAGGCTTTTACAATTTATCAAAATATCAGTGGGTTGGCTCGGCACCTATAGCCCAACCGGCTAAGGCGCCAGCCACATACACCTAAGGTGGGGTTCGAATCCCCAGCCCGGACCCGCCAAACAACAATGACGGCTGCAACCAAAAAATAGCCGGGCGTTGTGGTGGGCACCTGTGGTCCCAGCTACTTGGGAGGCAGAGGCAAGAGACTCGCTTGAGCCCAGGAGTTGGAGG
>CAUYTI010099444.1:0-41717 GCA_963575145.1 Galago senegalensis | reverse complement strand
AAAATATTTTCCTCCAAATTATATGTGTTTTTGTCAGTACTTTTATAATATAAAAACAAGGATAACAACTACACCTGATTGAAAGCATCTAAAAAACTACAAATTCCATATAAAATGAAGTATTATTTTTTCAAGATCTTTGAAATATGACAGTGGAGCTTTAATGGGGATTATGATTTTTTTTTTTTAACATTTTAGGAAATCTTGCTAAAGAGGGGATAAGTGAGTGTGACCTCACTTATCTAGAAACCTAAAGAGTAGAAGTGTGAGTCAATTTGAGAATGCTTAGGTTTGGAGGAAACTACTTCAAACTACTTTATCTCTAAGATAAATAATCCTCCCCCCCCCAAAAAAAAACCCATATGGATTTGGGACAACTTTTGCATACAAGTGTATGTTATACTGTATATTTTATCTGTCTGGATTTAGATTTCTCATATGGAAAATAAGAAATAGGTGATTTCTTAAGTTAGTTTAATTATTTGTGTTTAATTTTACACTTATCCTTGACTTTTAACAGGATTCTCAAAGTTGGATTGGTGGAAACAATGAACCGTTGACTGGCTTTACCTGGAGAGGTGGTTGTGAAAGGGAAACAACAGGCATACAAGTTTGGAATGAAGTGTTTGTGATTGACAGACCAAATGGAACGAAAGTAAAGTTCTGTTTATACTCTTTTGGTATTTTTTTCTCCCATATTCTTTCTTGGGCTATTAAAAATCAAAACAACATAGAACTATGTCTGGTAACTTAATTTAACACATGTTTCATTATGTCAAAATGTATATAATATGTGTATTTTCTCTATTTCATATTTGATTTTTATTGTCATTTTTGGTAAATATTTTACTAAGCATTTAAACTTTTAAATTTCTAGGTTGCTGTGCTGCTTATGGATACCCAAGGTGCCTTTGATAGCCAGTCAACTATTAAAGACTGTGCAACGGTGTTTGCTTTGAGCACTATGACTAGCTCTGTCCAGGTGAGACGTGTGATTAAGTGGTATAATCAGTCTACATAATCCTTTGGGCCTTCCTCAAAATGGCTTTTTTTTTGAAACAAAGTATTGCTTTGTTGCCCAGGTTGGAGTACAGTGTCTGTGCGCTTGGTCTGATCATAGCACAATACAGCCTTGAACTTCTGGGCTCAGGAAATCCTCCCGTATCATTCTCCTGAATAGCTTGGACTTTAGGCATAGGCCACTGTGCCCTGACAAAAGGCCTTTTGATTGAAGAGGAAAAAGGATTAAAATTAAAGAGAGTGTTTACATTTCTTATTGGTCATTTACATTTACATGTTTGGTGTCTCCTGGTTATAGGCGAAACGCCTATATGCCTCTGGCCAAGAGAGAACAGTGAAAAGACTTTGTGCAGGCATACTTAAGAAACGGAGGCAGAATCCCATGTGGCCAGGTTAGTTGCAGGCCTAACATGACCAAGGCTTTGGCTGGAATAGCATTTCCAGACTGCGTTGAGGAATTGAGGTTGACTTTATAAGGCCTATGAAAAAACCCTTCTTGATCTGTGGTAAGTGACGAAGTTTGCTTACTGACAGGTCTGGAAATGGTAATGTCATACAGGTATCTAATGGCACAGATAAAACCTGGGCTCAGGAAAGGCTTTTGAGAAGTCTAGCCTGAGAATTCCTTGTAAAAATCTTCAGCAAAACCCCTCCTGACTGCACACAAACTCCTGTATGCCCAAGAAGTTTCTCTATGCTTTGCTTGAAGATTTGAAGTAATGGTCTCCAAATGGCATGGTCAGTAATGCCAATAAGAAAAAGAAAGGGGAAATATAGGTGAAACACTTAAATTGTCTCTTTCCCCTGTAGCCTCAGGGGGAAATCAGATAAGATCAAAGAAAGTAATAACTGACAACTTGTTCTTCATTAAGTTATGTTAAACCGGGTTATATTGAAAGGATTATGCTTAAAGGTGTATGTTGGGTAGATTATCAGATTACTAGGGAGGAGCTACTTACAAGGCAGGTGGTCATAAGCTGTTTAAATGGATCAGTGAGGTCATTGCTGCATTGTGCTCATGTACAAAATTCTCTATATAAGCTAACTGCAAGTAAAGAAGCTCGCCATTTTGCCTGAGTGAGCAGATGGTCACCTTTATTTAAAACACAATTTCAATAAGCGTGCTTATTCTTCACGACATAACTTTTCCATGTGACCCTTATGGCAACACCTGGTTGTGGCTCACAATTTGAAATTTCATACTTTAGATAGTTACAAAAGGAGTAGCAATAGCCAGTCCTTTTTGTTTTTCATTGTAGGGTGTATGCTTTTAATTTATTTTTTATTTTGGGATAGGGTTTTGCTCTGTTAACTGGGCTAGAGTGCAGTGGTGTCATCATAGCTCACTGCAACTTCAAATTTCTGGGCTCTAGCAATCCTCCTGCCTCAGCCTCCCAGGTAGCTGGAATTACAGGTGCCCACTATCACACCCAGCTAATTTTTATAATTTTTATAGAGAAGGCTTCTCATTGTGTTGCTCAGGCTGGTCATGAATTCCTGGCCTCAAGCAGTCCTTTCATGTTGGCCTCCCAAAGTGCTGGGATTATAGGCATGATCTACCACACTCAGCCTGTGCTTTTTTTTTCCCCCCCCAAAGGAAAAGATACTGCATTTTATCTGTAGTTGGAATCAGGCAGATAGCAGCCAGACACAGTAAGGTATAGATTATATTTTTGTTTTTCAGCTAAACCAAACAAACTGAAGAAATTAAATTCAGGAGTGTAGTTTTCTATTCAATACCCATGGCAAATACCCAGTATTTGGTTATTTGAAAAAGGAGATAGAAGCATAAGAATTAATTAATACTTATTTTAGGAAACCTAAGTGATGTTTTTAGCGCCTGCTTCATTTAGAAAGGAGTAAAATCCCTTCTGTGTTTCATTTATACTATAATTGTGTTTGGTGTTCTATCAAGTTCTAGTTTCTTTAAGCTAGACCAAGTTTTTCTATATAATTTAGGTTGACTGAACTAAATTATACTATTATCATTTTGTATTCCTTTTTTGGGGGGGGGGATCATTTGTGGTTGGTACATCTCTGTTTGAAAAATGAATTATTGAACTGTGGTGGTTAGCCCCAGCTTGTGATGGTGTACCAAGAAGTGCGTTTGCGGCTGGCATTCTTCCTTCCTTTCTTTGGGATGCCACGCCATTCTCTCCCTCTTCCCCACTTACCCTTCCTTCATTCCCTGATGTCACGCCATTCTCTCCCTCTCCCCCATCTTCCCTTCTTTCATTCCCTGTTCTCTTCTCATCTCTTCCCCCCACCTACTCTCTTCTCTTTCTGTAATATAAAATAAACTTACACTTTTATACTCTAAAAAACAGTGTATTTGCAAGTATTTTTAGAAAATGGAGGGCGTATGCATTCCTCCTAAGATAAGACATTTTTCTTATTGGTAGTAAATTGTAGGTGATACTGTCATAGTGTGTTATAGTTGTTATACTTTCCACTAATGTCTGGAACTTAAGACCAGTTTCTCTAAGCTCCATTTCCCTCTTTCCCCAATTTGAAGCACTTAGTTATGAGAATAGAAAGAAGGTTGGATATTAATGTGAGCTAAGAAACACTTTTCAAAGCTTGACTTCTGTTTATTTTAGGGCTGGGGGGTCTCTGATATTACTCACTAAGTGATGCTGTGAGGAACCCTGGAAGACTTTTGCCACGGCACTCTACCTAGGGGGACAGCTTGAGGCTCTGTCTCAAAAAAAAATTTTTTTTTTTGCTCTACCTCTTTCCATCTTCCCTTATCAGATGGCACAATAGTGATTTCCTTGAGGCAAGCAGAAACCATCTCTTTTTGTTTATGTCTTATAGGCCCTCAGGTTAGCTGGCTCTAGGGTTTATCTTAAATTATAACAAGGGAATTCTGTGTTTTAAAACTTGTCACTTGTGATCTTCTTTTATCATTCAGCTTTTTGATAGTAGTGGCCCTGGTTTTGGACAGTCACTGAAAGCTACACAGACACTTCATTTTTTGTGTCTGTAACAAAAAGGCATTTATTAAGCACATGTTTGGGCACCAGTCTTTAGACTTCGGGAGCAAGTAGAATATTTGCTCCTGCAGACCAGCAATAGGATAAGGCAGCAAAGCGTTTGGAAGGAAGGGAATATTAGTTTCAAGGGGGGAAGCTGTGACTCAGCCACTTTCTTGTCTGCCCATCTCACACGTGGTGGCTGTGTGCAGTCAGTAATGAGATCCAAATAAGATCCAATGCATATCAGCAATGAGATCTAAATGAGATGTAATGCATATATGTAAGTGCTTTGTAACCTATAAATAACCAAAAAGATTTAAGATATTTATTAATGCTTTCTTCCTGATCTTTGAGGGTAGTTTTCTTTCTTTATATAAGATATCCAGCTGATAAAGCAATGTCAAATTTATCCTCTTGTCATTTATTCTTTCAACAAATATGTATTAAGCACCTATAAGTATAAGGCAATATGCCAAGGGCTAACGATCTAAGTTAAACAAGTCTCCTCTCTTAACTATTTGCAACCTGGCCTTGACGCTGAAAGGATCTGTAACTATTTTCCAAAAGCTAAGCCCTGCATGGATAAGAATAGGTTGGTCATGTTGGCAGATATTAAGTTTAAATCTAAAGTTTAATCACCTAGGTCATTGATTACCTTTTTACATGCCCTTTTTGGAATTATTCAGTAACTGAGAATATCATTTTAGGTTTGTTGGCCTATATTGACTATTTTTGTTCTTGACCTCCAAGTGGTTCAGTAAGATTATCACTTATTTGCTGTTGAAACAAATTGTTCTATCTTTGGAATAACCCTGTTTGCTCGGATATAAATTATTTCTTAGCAGAGGTGATGTTTGTGGATGGCCACTTTTCTCATTTGGCAGCCTAGATTACCTTCTAAAGACTTGTCTTGTAATTACTGAAAGAAAATCTCCCTTTTCTGAAGATATCTAGACCCTCTTCTATTAGCTCTGGACTGTAACTTGGAAACGTTCCTAAAAATTCTGGAAAGGGCAAGAGTGCCACCTACTGTTGTTTTATTAGCTTCCACAGACTGGTAAAATTTTAATGTTAAATTATTAAGACTGTGGGCTTGGTGCCTGTAGCTCAGCGGCTAGGGTGCCAGACATATATACACTGGAGCCGGCGGGTTTAAACCCAGCCTGGGCCTGCCAAACAGTACTGACAGCTACAACCCAAAAATAGCCGGGTGGTGTGGCAGGCGCCTGTAGTCCCAGCTACTTGGGAGGCTGAGGCAGGAGAATCACTAAGCCGAGAGTTTGAGATTGTTGTAAGCTGTGATGCCATGGCACTTTACCGAAGGTGACATAATGAGACTCTGTCTCAAAAATAAAAAAAATTATTAAGACTGGTGAATATAAGGGAAAGGAGAAACCATATTAGAGTCAATGGTATATGAGGCATCACCGAATAACTGTGTAGTCTGATTATATGCAGAGGAGGAATTTATCTTTGTAGAACTATTGCCCCTCACGTTCACTGACTTGGAAAAATGATGTGGAAACAGCCTTCCCTTTTTTTTAAATGATCATAGCATTAAAAAAAAAAACTTCTAAGGAGAAAAAGAAACTTAACTATGTAATACACTTAAATACATTTAAAAAGTGTCTACCACTTTAGACCATGACTATTCATGTGTTCATGATTTTTACATATTTTACCAGCACTGCTTCTTCCTTAATGTTTTATCTTGACCATTAGGAAAAAAGAGATAATCCTTTTTATGGGCCACTGGTTGAATAATGACTAAGTGGCTCATTTGTGCTGAGGTACTAGGTAACCTTTATTTCCACGTGTAAAGTTTACCTGTAAGCTGGGTATTCAAAATAAAACATTAATAAAAAACAAATTTTGTTTTCAGGTATATAATCTGTCTCAGAATATTCAAGAAGATGATCTTCAACACTTGCAAGTATGTATGTCTCAAAGAAAATATGCCAAAGTATTGAATATTTAATTCTCACTTTATTGTGTATTCACACTTAGAGGCCTATAAATTTGTTTAAAAAGATTGAAAGTTATTTGGGTTAAAACTGATGTATGACTTTTTAGTTGTAAGAAGTTTCAGTATGTGCCCAGTGCATTAGAAAATAGAATGCTTGGCTTTCAAATGATTTTAAAGACTTTGACATCTGATGCTTTGATATAGAACAGTTTTTAAAATATCTTCTTTCAATCTCATTGAGGGCATTATTTTAAGTAACTTGATTTGACAGTTATTTACAGAATATGGAAGACTTGCAATGGAAGAAATCTACCAGAAACCTTTTCAGGTAAATAAGTATTTTAATGTTTATAAAAAGTTGTCTATGAGAAGCTGTCAAGCTACCTTAGCTATCACTTTGAAGACAGGAGAAACTCATTTTTACCAATAGATTTGGTAGGGTTGAAACTAACTTATGGTAATGTTATCACCAGCTTATTTATCGGTATAGGCTAATAGGACAGGAAACAGAACAAATCTACAGTAGATGGATTCTTAATGTTTTTACTTAGATTAAGGGGATAATGTTTCTCTTACATAGTATTTAAGTCTAAAACTTAAAGAATTTAATACAGTCATGTTGAATTATTTTTTAATACATGACAAACAATTATAAAATGTTCCAGGTTTCTTTTTTGTGGTATATTACACTTTGAAATTAGTTTTGTTGTTAATTATATTGATTTCATATAAAAAAGATTCAGTCTGTTTTTCAAAGCAAGTGTGATTTATAAGTCGCCACTAATGCTACTTGGCAAGCTGTAGTTATGGTAGGGGGAATGACTCCACCATATTTGCTCATCAGTGTGAGATCCTTCCCATATGACAGCATTGCCACTGATTGTTAGTGTACTGGGTTTACATTGATTCTACCTCATCTTGTCTGGCTGAAGTGATTACTTTTATGAAATAGTTGGGCACATTATGGCTTCATTTTCATTTGTGTAAAATATGCTCTGTTTATCCTATATCAGCTTTTCTGAAGTAGGGTAATTTTGCCACCCAGGGACATTTGCCAACGCGTAGAGACTTTTTGATTGTCCCAGTTTTGTGAGGGAGGTTAGTGCTACTAGCATCTAGTGCAGTGAGGCCAGAAATGCTTTTTGACATCCTACAAGACACAGAACAACCACATGTGACTCAGAGTCACCTGGCCCCAAATGTCAGTATGCTGAAATTGAGAAACCTAATCCTTTATGAATAATGTGAAACTGCCAAGCGTGGTGGTTCACACCTGTAATCCCAGCACTCTGGGAGGCCAAGGCAAGTGGATTGCCCCAGCTCAGAAGTTGGAGACCAGCCTGAGTAAAAGTGAGACCCTGTCTCTAAAAATAGCTGAGTGTTGTGGCAGGTGCCTGTAGTCCCAGCTACTTGGGAGGCTGAGGAAAAGGATCACTTGAGCCTAAGAGTTTGAGGTTGCTGTGAGCTATGATGCTGTGGCACTCTACCAAGGGTGACAAAGTGAGACTCTGTCTCACCCCCCCCAAAAGTGCAGTTGTCTTATTGACAATAAATTTATAATCAGTTTATAATTAGCCATCTGCAATTAGTTGGTCTTCTAGTTATGCAGTCTTCTTTTAAAATTATGATCTGTATGCCCTGCTACAGATGAACCTTTCTTGTTCATTCTTCAAATTCTGTATTATTGTTTGTGGTGACTTTGTTTTTATATGCAGTGATGTTCTCAAATGGTGGAAATTCCTAGGTGTTAGGGGCTGGGAATGTTGCTGGTTTACTCTTGATGTAACCATCAGCAGTACCGATCATTTGGATACTGTAACTCAAATTTTGATAAGGATTGTTTAGGACAGTAAGGAAAGCTTCAATTATTAAAGTTTCGATGTTTTTTAAAGAAATGACTTTTTTTGTGTGTATAGACGTTAATGTTTTTGATTCGAGATTGGAGTTATCCTTATGAACATTCATATGGTTTGGAAGGTGGAAAACAATTTCTTGAGAAGAGATTGCAGGTAAGCCCCCACTTCCTGGAGAAGAGAGCATAAACACCGTGCGGGATGGTCTGTCTAGACTCTTGCTCATACTACCAGTCTCTACGTGTCAATGGAATGAGGTGTCCCAAGGTAGCTAGCCCAGGTGACTCTATACATATAAGTGGTGAAAAATAAATTGGTTGTACTCCTGCCTGAGAAGACAATGCCCTGGAATCAAAATTACAGAACAAGTACGTCTCTCCAGAGCCACTTTCCCCTCTGTAAATAAATATTCAAAGGATAAGTTTTTAAAGGAGACTATTTGATTTACTTGGATTTCTTACATGTCTCTGGGCCAATTGAGCTTCTGAACATTTGGGACAGGTCTGTGCTTGCATGATGTGAGCCCTCCCTTCAGAGGAATGCTGTCTCTTAGACTGACAGCATGTAGAGCTGGGAAAGGGGTGTTAAACATCATGTAGGTCAGCCTTGTTTTCTTTTAAATACTCAATGAAACTGAGACACAGCAATATGACTTGCCTGTGGTTATTTACCTAATTGATAACTGGGACTGGGACCCAAATGTCCTGACTCCTGTGCAGCATGCCACCCCTGTGCCGGCACCTCTGGGAAATAACCTCAGCAGCGTGGTCGTGAACTGTCCTTCATGAAGACACTGTGCAGTTCAGATACTTCCTCATAGACGCAAAAGATGCATAGAGATTCCTTTATTCATAAGTAGGTGGTGCTCTCTTTTGGTTAATAAGATTTGGTCTGTCTGTGGGATTATGCATTTGGTTTTTCAGTAACATTCACAAAATTGGAGTGACAATATAATTATTTTTATTCCTAAAGTGAGATTACCAATTTCTTTTTGGCTTATTTGCAAGGCATTTCCAGACACTGCTGTCAGAAATCATTTGAATCATTAGAGTTTTCTCTGTTTCATTCAGAAGAAATTAACACAGGCCCAGCACCTGTGGCTCAAGTGGCTAAGGTGCCAGCCTGTACACCCAAGGTGGTGGGTTCAAATCCAGCCTGGGCCCGCCAAACAACAATGACGGCTGCAACAACAACAACAAAAATAGCCGGGCATTGTGGCGGACGCCTGTGGTCCCAGCTACTTGGGAGGCGGAGGCAGGAGACTCGCTTGAGCCCAGGAGTTGGAGGTTGCTGTGAGCTGAGATGCCACAGCACTCTACCCAGGGGGACAGCTTGAGGCTCCTGTCTCAAAAAAAAAAACAAAGAAGAAATTAACACAAAGCACATGAGGCATGCAATCTAAACTCAAATTTATGTAGTTCAAAAACATGGTTTTTGAACTTCTTGTTGATATATAAACCATGTATTCAGAAAATTGTTCAGATCATGTATAGTTTGATGAATTTGTGCAAAATGATCACAGCCATGTAGCCAGTGCCTAGAAGCATCCATTCTCGTACACTAATCCCTAAAACTTTATACCACTATCCTGACTTCTGATAGATTTGTTTTTGTACTTTATGTGAGTGAAATCCTATACAGAATGTATTCTTTTGTGTCTAGCTTTTTGGCCTAATAGTGTTTCTGAGGTAAATCCATATTGTTGCATGCAGTTTAATCCATGTATTCTCATTGCTATACAACATTGCACTGACTGAATGGACAGCAGTCTTTTCATTCCTCTTTTGGTGGAGATTTAGGTAGTTTCCAGATTTTAATGATGAATGGTGTGTGTTTTGTTAGAATAGTTTTTGAGAAGAGTCTTTGGGAGACTCTTGAGTTACATTGGGGTAAGCAAGTAATTATTCAGAATGTTTCTAGGTTTAAGATTTCCTTCCTGAAAATATATAGCAATTTCTCTTCTGAAATTCTAATAACTACCACAAAACGTGAGTAGAGAGAACCCCGAAATGCTAACAGATTTCTAAGGTTCTTTGGACTGCACTGGAACTTTCTGCCTTAGCTGTTACTTTGCTCAGGGGCTAATCTTTTTATTTATAGGCAAATTAATACTTTGCTGTTTTGTCTTATTGGCAAAAGTACTTATAAGTACTTCAAAGGTAAATTATTGTTTACTGATACATAAGTCACAGCCACAACTTGTTATTCAGATGTTAGATATTATGATTATTTATATATATATTTGCTACTCTAGGCAGTTTACTTAGGGAGAAAATATCTTTTCCTAAATTTAAGAAAGTTTAAGAAAAATGTGGCGTCTTAAACAGAGTGGTTAGAATGGGCCCTTTATTGTCAAAAAAACAACACCCCTCTGTAGTAGTATCTGGTTAAGTATCACATGAATCTGAGTATGTGTGTGTGTTTTCTTTTTTCTCCAGTGTACAACTTCACCCTGTTTCCTCTGCCCTCAGGTAAAGCAAAACCAACATGAAGAGTTACAGAATGTAAGGAAGCATATTCACAATTGTTTCTCAAATCTTGGTTGCTTCCTTTTGCCACATCCCGGTCTTAAAGTTGCAACTAATCCTAGTTTTGATGGGAGACTAAAAGGTGGGAATTCCCATTCTTGTTAAATTCAGAAGTTACTTTTTAGAGGCTGAAAGTTTTTCTTTAAATACATGACTCGTTATATTTCCTGTCTTATACTGGAGGCATCTGGTGCATTTTTAACATTGTGACTGCAGTGCTCTGTGCTGTCCCTCCAGCTTTACAATCTCGGGTATTGATTAATCTATTTTATAATGTGTTCTGTTGCTCAGCACTGATGTCCTGAAAATTCTGAAGACTGTGAGAACATTTCTTTACGATATTTCAGCTAATTGTAGTCTGCTGAAAGGCCTGCTGATAAATCAGATTTAAGTCTCTGTTTTGGGGGTGGTGATGTTTTTGTGTACGTGCTTTGGGGTTATTTTGAGTGTGATGGCAAAAGGCTTGAGACTTGACAGTTGTATGACTGGAAAAAACAATTTTAGTAGTAATGTTTAATACAATCTCGTGAATTGTTTGCCTTTTTTGAAAAGGATATTTTACTTAATACTTAATGTGGAATTTGTTTCAGTAGTCCATAAATTATTTTATTTATTATTTGAGCTGAAAGGATGTTTGAGGGTTGGGAGAAATGGAGTATAAGATGGAGTATAATTTTTTTCTATGAGATATGGCATTTTGGGAGTTGGGGGAGAGAAAGTGTCCCACTCTGATGCCCAGATTAGAGTGCTGTGATTTCATCAGCCTAGCTCACAGCAACCTCAAACTCCTACACTCAAGTGATCCTCCCATCTCAGCCTCCTGAGTAGCTGGGGCTATAGGTGCCCACCACAGTACCCACTAATTTTTCCATTTTCAATAGAAATGGGGTCTTGCTCCTATTCAGGTAGTCTTGAACTCCTGACCTCAAATGATAGTCCCACCTCAGCCTTCTAAAGTGCTGGGATTACAGGTGTGAGCCACTGTTCCCAGCCAATGTGGCATGTTTAGATGAGTTTTTTTTTTTTAATGAATCCACTTAAGTTAATAGATACGTGTACTCTTATTTCATCAAATAGAATTTTATAAACTCATACCAGTGGAGACTTCCTTAATTTTTTCTTTTTAAATAATAAAGATGTTGATTAATTTTGTGTCCAATAGATATTGATGATGACTTTAAACGAGAGCTTCGAAATCTGATTCCGTTGCTGCTTGCCCCTGAAAATTTGGTAGAAAAAGAAATAAGTGGATCTAAAGTCACTTGTAGAGATCTTGTAGAATATTTTAAGGTAGGTGATCGCTTTAAAATTAAGAAGCTTTGTGTAAGATAGAAACATAGTTGACTTAAAACTCATCTGTATGTCTATTTTTAAAGCAAAAATATATAGTTTATTTTTCTGCCTTAAATGTGTCAATATTTAAGGATCTATAAAAGATTATAGTAGACTACTTGTGTTTTCTAGACAGTGATTTTATTAGTTTACAGAATTATCCTACTTTTTTTCCATCTCTGATATGGAGAGAAGAGCCATTCATTATATTGTAATGCCATTCCGTCATTTGTGAATAGGAATTGGGAGCATAATTCGGCACCCTGAGTTCTCATAGAAGCATTCACTCAGACTTCTGAGGATTTGATAAAGCCAAAAGTCTCTAGGCCAGTTTCTGAGTTCAAGTTAATTATTCATAGTTTTTTTCTCTACTTTTCTGTAGTCTTTATAGCTTGTCTGCCAGAACAAGACGATGGGAAAAGGTTGTATTATTCATAGTAGTTATAGACAGGTGGAAAGGAAAATGCCGTTAACTAAGAGTATATTTTTACTTTTGGGCACTTGAAAATCAGTCTCAGATTATCTTTGTTAGGAATTAATTTTGAGTCAGTAGAAAGTTGAAAGACTCCTGTACCGACTTCTAAAAACTCCCATCCTTTTCTTCTTCTTCTTCTTCTTCTTTTTTTTTTTTTTTGAGACGGAGCCTCAAGCTGTCCCCTTGGGTAGAGTGCCATGGCATCACAGCTCACAGCACCCTCCATCTCCTGGGCTCAAGCGAGTCTCCTGCCTCAGCCTCCCAAGTAGCTGGGACCACAGGTGCCCGCCACACACCTGGCCATTTTTTTTGGTTGCAGCCGTCATTGTTGTTTGGCTGGCCCGGTCTGGGGATTCGAACCCACCACCTTAGGTGTATGTGGTTGGCGCCTTAGCCGCTTGAGCCACAGGCGCCGAGCCCTTTTCTTCTTCTTAAACTAAAAATTAGGTAATTTTTTTCCTTGAGCTGAAATATAATTTAAGCTAATCAAAGCAAAATAATGGGTTAAAATGTTTTTTAACATAATCTATATTTGAAACATTGGCAGAATGGGAGAGTTATGGATTTCTTTTCATAAAGTGGATGGCATTTTATATATAACTTTAAATATGAGATATAACTTGTTTGCAAGTTGGAATTATATTTAGAAAACATTTTTCTAGGGTATTAGCAACATGTATTTAATAATATTGAGAATAGGTTAACTTTGTTGGAATGAGAGAGTATGATTTTTGAGCCTAGAAATTTCTTTTTTAATGGTGTGAATTATTTGTATATTTCATGATTTTTCTTTCTTGGGTAGGATAGAGTCAAATTATATAACCTACCAGTATAACGAATCTTTTCTCCTTTTAGGCTTACATTAAAATTTATCAAGGAGAGGAACTTCCACATCCAAAGTCCATGCTTCAGGTAGAGAGAGTATATGGTTTGTGTTGTACATGTATTTATGAGAGAGAATAAAAATCTTTGCTTTAGAGAGAAATCCTGGAAATGGGTATGTGTGTGCTTTTTTGCATGTAAATAAATTTTAACAGTAGAACCTCTATAGTTGACCACCTCCCTACATTGGTCATCTCCTTAATTGAGCTAATTTTCATAGTTTGGACATGCACAAAATGTATATATCAGTATAGCAGGCCTACTTCCCAAAACAGAATTAGGCAGGTAGTCCCTATGTTGACCACCTCCGTATGATGACTAGTTTGTTACAATCCCTTGGGTGGTTAACTCACAGAGGTTCTACTGGATGTCATAGGTCCTAAAGTTTTCTATGGTTTGTCTTTATAGCTGCAGATGGTAAGCTTTGCAAATGTATAGGCTACCAGGAATAAGAGTCCTTAGTACGTTCTTTTTAGATGCTCAGCATGTAGGAAAATAGCCATTGGCAGAAGATGGCTTCATGTGGATCTCTCTCAACTAAACTGCTTCTATTCATTGAGCCTTTTGACAGTGAATGTCATTTGAAATTGTCTTGGTTTTTCTTTCTCTCTCTCTCTCTCTCTTTTTTGTAGTAATGATTTAGAGCTGCTTCTAGTAAATATAGACTTTTTTCTTTTTTAAATGATGCTCTTTTGGGACTGTGTTATTTTAACCTGTTCATGTTTTTAAAAATTTACTTTGGGGGCGGCACCTGTGGCTCAAAGGAGTAGGGTGCTGGCCCCATATGCTTGAGGTTGCGGGTTCAAACCCAGCCCCAGCCAAAAACTGCAAAAAAAATTACTACTTTGGGCAGTTTCTCAATTTTATAGTAGATTAAATGGGATTCTGTAATAAAACTTAGAACGTTCATGGGTTTGAAAATGTCTTTTCTATAATACTGATTATGAGAGAGAGCCATGAAGGTCATTTGTGATTCCTAACATTTTGATACTCAGCATATTTTAGGGGTATATCTATTTATCTCTGTCCATTTTCTGAGCATATGTGGTATTTTTTACAAATGCATTTTTTAACATCAACCTAAGCAAAACAGAATTAGGCAGGTAGTCCTGTTAAAAGCATTTACCATATTCTTTTTATACCACTATCCTCTCCCATAGGAAAGGAAAACTGGAAGTTAATATTTTCTCTGATTCACTGTCAGACGTTTTCAGAATTTATTGTGTCAGTGATTTCTAGCATAGAATTTTTTTGCATAATAATGGTACATTCAATTTTATATTTTTAGGCAACAGCTGAAGCTAATAATCTTGCTGCAGTAGCAGGAGCAAGAGATATCTATTGCAAAAGTATGGAACAGGTTTGTAACTAAAATTTTACTCTGAGGCCAGAGTGGGATAGAAGATTTTTATATTTAAAATTATTGAGCTTATTTGTGCTACTTATATATTGACATGTTTTGTCATTCCCTAACTTCCCATTGTGGATCTCCGCTAAAAATAAACTGTAAGAAAATAATTCATGTGATTAGAGTTTAGAATTTGTGTGGCAGGTTATTAAATAAACTACTGAATATTTTCTTTCTTTTTTTTTATTTTACTGAAATACTTCCTGACACCTGATTCAGAGTGCTTTTATTAGTAATGCCTTTGATAGTAGTGACATTAGCTTAAGGCCAATAGCAGTTTCTGCACTTGGCTTGCTCAGACGCTAAATATCTTTTTAGTGTGTTATCTTTTATTCATTCCCTCATGGTACTCTTTTGTACTTTCATGGTGTATTGGTGGATCAAATGAAGACAGGTAGGGTGCAGCGGAACTTTTTTTATCTTCGGTTTTATTGAGATTAGTCATATTTGGAAAATTATTTTGCTTGAATCAGTTCAACATACAAAAAATAAATAGCTTAGGCTGTATTTAGGAGTATTACAAATAAGTTTAAATCACAACTGTGTAAGTGATTTGCCTTTCTGAGACTAAACACTGTTAGCAGGGAATTTCTTTCAGGTGTTAATTATTTCTAGCATGTAATCTATCCTGTTGTAATTGTCTGTATAGGTATGTGGTGGGGATAAGCCTTACATTGCACCTTCAGATCTGGAGCGAAAACACCTGGACCTCAAGGACATGGCAATTAAACAGTTTCGTTCTGTGAAAAAAATGGGTGGAGATGAATTCTGCCGTCGTTATCAGGACCAGCTTGAAGCTGAAATCGAAGAAACCTATGCAAATTTTATAAAGCACAATGATGGCAAAAATATCTTCTATGCTGCTCGTACCCCTGCCACACTATTTGCAGTCATGTTTGCTATGTATATAATCTCAGGACTGACTGGCTTCATCGGCCTAAACTCTATAGCCGTCTTGTGTAACCTCATCATGGGGTTAGCACTGACATCTCTTTGTACTTGGGCATATGTTAAATACTCTGGGGAGTTCAGAGAAATTGGAACAATGATTGATCAGATTGCTGAAACACTATGGGAACAGGTTGGTATCTATATTTTGGTTTTTTGGTGAATAATCTCATTTTCCTTATGATTCCCACCCCTCCCACCCTCCCTGCATATTTGCACATCTTCTTCTTTTATATTAAGGAATGTCAAAAGATATTTTCTGTTTTGGACACAGAATCTGTATAATTGAAGAGTTTTTTTAAAAGTCGTATTAATAATCATAATGTGCTTTGATTAGCTTAAATCTGTAATATCCCTGGATAGATTTTTAGTCGTAGGCCTGTGATTATGCCAGACAATGGGCAGGAGCAGAGTCTTTAATAATTTTTTTTCTTTGAGAAAAGGAAATATAATTAATTAAAGGTAAGGAAAAGAAGCTTGGAAATGCAAAAGAGGTTTCTTACTAATACAGGAGAAATGTTGGATGGTAGACAGGTCTTCATTGCCTCCATGAAGGATAGTAGTGATTTCCTCTACTACAAAGAGAAATTCTCTAGAGATTTCTTACCAAAGAAACTTTGACCCTCTATACTGTGGAAATACTAATGAACAGAGCATCATGAGCAGAGAAGCAACTTCCACCATGATCTTTGACCTCAAACCAGACTTGAAAGTGGAGCGGTGAACTCTTGCCCAGAAAGTATCCACTAAGGAAAGACATTTTATGTATCTGCCATCTGTGGAGAAGAAATACCTGTGTGTCCACTCAAGGATGTTATTAAAATGATTACTGTGAAATACTTGAACATCATGTCAAGGACCGGAATGAAACCTGCAGTTATCACTGATGAATGATACCATGGGCATTTTTAGATGTCATTTCTGAAGTATTGAACTTAACTTGAAGATTTAGTACATGCAAGTCCATGTTTATTTTGGCTTTAAATTCAAAGACTGAAGAAATAGACATTTTTTGAAGAAAGTTGATTGGATGTTGACTCTTGTAATAATATTAATTTATAAAGTGACTCACTATATTTGGATTTTGTATTTGCTCTTTAGAGAAATGCTCTATTCACATCTGATTTGGAAGTTTGTGTTAGAATATTTGTGTTATTTTTATCTTTTAAAGAAAAACCCTCAACTATTTCATTTTCTTTGATATCTAATAGAAGATGGATTAGCCTCACTTTTAAAAAAAGGACTAAAACTTTGGACCATTATTTTCTGCAATTGATTATTTTCAATTAATTGTACAGTGTTTTCTTTTGAAAAATGTGTATCTCTGTACAGCATTGATTCTAGGATTTTAGAGGTGCCGTTATGACAAAACAGTTAAATATGGAAGAATCTCAAGTGTGTAAAATTGTTTTCAGTATAGTTGAGGTAAGGTGATCACTAGTCAGAGAAGATCTGTGCTGTGTCAACCAACCTTGTCTAAATTTCTTTGCATTTCTCTTTTCTTTTGCTTCAGAGGAGTCCCAGGAAGGTGAGAAACCTACAAAGTCTCAAATTCTTGTAGTCTTAAACTCTTTAGCTTCAAGGCACTTTGAGTCATTCTCCTAACACATCACTCCATGTTTTAGGTGTTTTCCAAACTGTTTGAAGTTACTAGACGTCGAATGGTTCATCGTGCTCTTTCATCAGCACAGCGACAGAGACTCTCATCCAACAATAACAAGAAGAAAAATTAGACAGTATTTTTAACTTTTTTCTCTATCTGAAGTGTTCACACTTATACATGTAGGACAATAAGCAGGACCGTCTGGGCCGGTCTGCATAAATGCTGTATACATACCAGATTTGATGCTGCATATAGGGTATGGAATTGCACATCCATCTCATAGGAATTGTAAATGGTTTGAATAAGAGGAAAGTAATTTTTGTTGCATTATAAAATGTCTAACTGCATTATTTGTAGCATCATAACTTTTTTGGGAGAAGCATCTTTTTATTTCCCACATTCCTGGTTATTTTCATCATTGCTTTGAATTGAATTTTTATATCTATTTTTATATGTAACTTTTTTTACCTCACGTTTTTGTTTGTTTTGCACATTTCTCATACCACAGGTATTGAAGCCCCTGGGTGATAATTTGATGGAGGAGAACATAAGGCAGTCTGTAACAAACTCTATCAAAGCAGGCCTCACTGACCAGGTGTCTCATCATGCCAGATTAAAGACAGACTGACACTTCATCTCCTCATGGACTCCACTCTCTTTTCTTTTTCATGCTTGCTGTACAATGAAAACTCAAAATAAACCAAAGTTTACAATCAACTGTAGAAGTAGTTTAGTATAACTGGCTTCACAGATGGCTGCCACAGAGTGTGAAAATTGTTTGTTGGTTTTAAGCATTCTTTTAATGGCTCCGAAGACATGCAGATTGGGTGAGGAGCATTACTTTATCATGCACATTTGTGCCGTGTTTAATTCTTTTATTTCATTTTACTTAATCTAATGTTTAGTGAAATTTGTCTTATGTAAAAGGATATTTCAGGGAAATATTTTAATAAATCTATTTGAGTCTCTCTTTAACAGCGTCCCATTGAAATTATAATTTTTAGAGAAGTTATGAATCACTGTATCAAGAATCAGATTTGACAATGAAGCCTTTATTGAGCCACTACATTAAAAGTATATATTGCTTTACTGCCTTCGATGCCAGTATTACAGAAATGCATGTATCAGAAACTTCACGGAAATTACATGACAACTCCTGTAGCTAAGAAAGTTATTCTGAGGTGTACATTTGTCTTGCCTTTTCAGATTTATAAACCTGCCCTAAAAGGAGATGCATATCTGGGAAACTGAACTGTCTTTTTGCAGTTTAGCCTTCATGTACATAAAATATGCCATTAATTTTATTGGGGGAGAAATTCCATCCAAAAATGTTGCCTACAGCTATGAGTTAAGAGTGTCTGTACAGTGTGCAGCTTTTATTTTCTAAAATCACAGATAGGGCATGTATATGAATTATAAATATATAAATACAATTTTGTATTAAAAGTTTTGTAGTTTATGGCAAAATCTGGTTCTGTGGTAGGCATTAATAAGTACAGTCCCTGTGAAAAGAATGTTTGTGGCTCATGTCAGTGTGTGAATGCATAGACAATTTGAAGTTTTTGATATATTTGTGATATTTAATCTTCCTTGAGCACCGCAATCTCACCCCCAACCCCAGGGAATTCAGTGGGAATGTTTATTGTGACTTTGTCCTCTGTTGCATTTTAAAGTTATTTCCTGTAATTTATTTTCAGTACATAATTAAAAATTTGTTGTATATATAAAATGAAACCTGTGATTCTTTTTTAAGGAATTCTTCAAGTATGTATTCCACTATTAAATCATACCTGTTTATACTGAAAAGAGCACGAGTGGGAACACCCTACTTGAGAGCTCCAAGGTATTGTACCTCGAAGCTAAGCTTGTACAAAGTTTTTATTTTTCTTAAGGGAAAACTTGTGATTAACCTAGGTGTAGCTGGGGATTTGTTAATTTCTTTCTCTCTCTCTCTCTCTCTCTCTCTTTTTTTGTGGTATATGTATAACAGTTTTTTCAGTACTTTTATAGTTTTCTTCATGAGCATCTGTTAAAGCACCTAATTTGGTTTCTAAACAAAGACAATTCAGATGTTGAGTTGTGTGCATGAAAGCTCTAAGTTTACTCTGTTTTGGTTGCTGTATCTTCCCTCCCACCCCCTTCAGCTCCTGTTTTTGTATGGATTGTGTTTGTTTCCATCTGTATTAAATTGCTGCCTACACTCATCTGTTCTTAAACATAAAGAATCCACCTGAAAAGTGTCTCTTTTATTTCTTTTACCACCCTGTTTTATGAGTGCTGTGGACTTTTTATGAATGAAAAAATAAAAAATTTATTCTATAATAGCAATTTTTCTGAAACTAAAGACTTAAATAGCTTACCTTTGGGGAAAAAAAAACAGTTGTTAAATCTAAACCATTGAATTTCTTAGTATTTCTTGTTGGAGAGAATGTTTTATCCACAGAAGACATAATTCTTTACAGGATTCCAGGAAAACACTTTGGTGTTTCAGTTGGAAGACTCTGGACCCTATTAAGCAAGCAGTAATAAGGTATTAAAGACACACTCAAACTGTTGACTGAAATAAATTTGGTGTTAGCACATTTTCTGACGTTACAAGCTTCTCAGTGATAAATGATTCATCCTCATAATTAAGACATACATAATTTATTTTTGTGAAAGGGGCAGTCATTTGTGACCCAGCTATTGAGTATGGCTTGTATATTTCTCAGGATGATAGCTAGTCATCCTTGCTTCAGTGAAAATATCCTATTTGTAGAATTGAATAGTAGCATTTCACTTTGAAGGTTGTATTTTCAGAGAACTCTGAGCTGGGCTTGCTTGTTTTATTTTACTTTCAGAATTGATCCGGACAGATTAGAGACTATCCTTGTTGCAGGCATGAGTGCTTTTAGTTATAATTACTTCGTTCTGTTATGGGATTAAAAAGTTTTTAGTCTTGGTTAAGAACCTATTAAAATATACTGGAAATTTTCAGAAAACACTGATGATGGTAGTTAGTGGTTATTTGTATCTACCCAAAATGGCTTTTCTGAAAGCCGTTTAGACTTTTAACTAGGTAAAAAGGCTTTTGATTAGCTGTTTATCTGCTAGTGTGGGTTGTTGTACACACTTTTGGGGTTCACCTTAAAAATTCATGGCCCAGAATTATTGTCCATTGTGTCATAATTGTAGGGCGAGTAGTAACACTCAGCTCAGGTTGCTGGTAGCTATCCTGGCAGCCATCTTCTCACTTGGCCAGAGTTTATCATCCAATGACCATCTTACTTGGATGTGTCTGGAACCTCTTCCATAGAGAGAACTTGGTTTTGAGGAATCCTCCAGTTGTTGGCTGCTAGTCAAACAAAGCTAAATTGGAGCCTTTCCAAGCATCTCAGGGAATTACTACCTTCTCTACTTAAATTTTATGTCCAGGTCCTAGGAACTTCTCCCCTTCAGATTGCATTTTGCTAGAATTTAGGCTGAGGAATTGAGCTGCCCTTAACATACTTTAGTGAAATACAACTTTTATATCCTTGTAGGTTTATGACTTTTTAGGCTTTTCAGGGCCAAAGCTATCAGCTGATCAGGTCAACAGTGCTTAAAGGTATGTATAAAAGGGCTTTGGGGAGAGGATCGCAGCCCCGGGATAGCTCAGGAAAACACTTCATTGTGTATGTTAGTGCTTTTCCATGCTCATGACAGTCCTCTGAGATGGCATCTCAGGCTTGCAAACCTAGGACTCCACTACACACTTCCCAAGGTATGAATTACTTTAAAGCTTCAGACACAGATGAATGATTCCAACTTGAGATGTTAGCTCGAGATTGACTGCATTCTGAAAAGCACTAGAAAGTGGAGGAGAAAAATTATTGCTAATATTAATACTTAAGGTGGAAATTAACCTTTGAAAATAAATCATCTGAAACAAGTGAAAATTTTCGTTTTATTATACACCTGAGAAGCATTACTTTGGTGTGTATACTACTGAAATCTTGCCTGTGCTTATTCATGTATCTGTATATGCATAAAACATACTTTTTTAAAAATACAAAAATAGTTTTCCTGCACATGGTTTTTTTCATATAACATGGACTTTTTCCTAGGTGATTAATTCTTTAATGCTCACATGGTTGCTTTGAGGAGAGAACACTAGACCTTCTGTCACCTTTTTTATGACAGTTTTCCTCCTACCACAGGACTGTTGAGAGACTCATATCAAATTTGGAGGGTTCTTGGGAAGCAGGCGCAAGAACAGAAAGTTGTGCTTTCAAGTTTGCCTGTTTGAGGCCTCCATCTGCTGACTGTGTTCAGCCACCTGTACTTCTTGGTGTTTGTCCATAACTTCCTTTTCCCCCACCTTGTTATTTGGCCTGTATTTAAGAATTTTGAAAAAACTTTCTGACATGTTTATATGGTAATTAGTGAATAACATAGTTATTCTGGAGCTAAATGGGTCAGTAGGCACTGACAGTAAAAAAAAGAGAGGTCATCCGAAGTGGCATCCTTCAGACGTCCCAAGTACAAAACATGAAGACTACCTGAAAACTCGTGTAACTCCAAACCGGAAGAACTTAAATTTCATTCTAGGAAAAGGAAGGGACCTGAGAGTTAAAACTGAGCTTCGTTCCCAGCGCCACCACCCAAGTGTTGTGGAGTTGGACAAGGGCATATGTAGCAGTTTAGCCTCAGCTTCTCCACCTATAAAATGAGGTTGCCATCCACCTATCAGAGATGTTAGAATGTGAGAGGAATGTATATAAAAATCCTGGTAGGCTTTTTTTAAAATGGGGGAATGATATACAAATTATATCTATTTTAAACTCCTCTGTTTCCTGAAAAGAACAAACAAGATGGATTTTGGAGGGTGGCGGTCATTGCTCTTTTGTCTATGGAAGAAAGCGTTGATCAGTAAGTTCTCCCCAAGTGGATTGAGCTCCTTGGAAAGAAGAAACCATACTTTATCTGTAGCTTAGGTTTTTACATTAGCAAGGTTTTTGTGTGTCATAAATGCTCAGGATATTGTAACTGGGCCGGGTTTGTCAACTTCTCTCCCTCCACCTGCCTTCCATACTTTACACAGGCTCGTATTCCACCTACCTACATGAGGTATGTGGTTATTTGGCAACTGTGGTCTCCTAAATGTTGGCAGTAGCCTTTTCTCCCTTAGTGTCGAAATACCAAGGAACGTGATCATTTAAAAAAAAAAAAGTCTCTGGTAAAATAACTTGGGAGGATGGCAAGGTTAGGCTACGCTGTGAGTTTGGATGATCTTTAGAACTTCAGGGTACTGAGTTGCTTTAATGCTATTTCCTAAGTTTCTGCTCCTAAGTTCTCCTAGAGCTGGGTTTACAGGCATGTCCTGTGAGGCGACAGAGTCCTTATTACAATCATCGTGTTTCTCTAAGAAGAATGTTCAGATTACTTAGAACGGAGAGTAGGAGGCTGTTCTTCCTGGGAAGATAGAAGCTTTTACAGTGACGGGGTTGGGTCTGCAGGGACAAACGAACATGTTGAGCAACTAAACTAAATGCTGCCAGTGCCCGTGTCAGCCTTGGGGTGGGGAGTCTTACCTCTGATTCTATAGGGAGTCACCTGAGACTCAGGTCACCTCCAGTTACCAGAAGGAGTGTGCTTTGGGGTTGGAAGCCAAGTCTGCTGGCTTTAGAGTTCAGGCAGCTATCTGCTGTCTGCTCCTTTATGCCTCTGTGAAGAAGAAATAGTTTGGCACCTGCAGAGAAGGGGAAGGAGAGGGAAAGGTCAGCATCAAGGAGGAAGGTAGCAGTGGTCCTGTGTGGCTCCTATATAGAGTTACAGAGATAGAGGTAGCAGTGGAGGTGAAGTTGTAAGGACCTGGACCAGATTGCGAAGGGCCTTACAAATCACACAGAGGGACTTGACATTTAGATACCATGGATACACAGATGATTCTCAGAAAACTAAATGTTAAACAAATTCTAATGCTCTAGGATAGTTTCTCAAACTATGGATTTTTATTTTTAAAAAATGTTTTTTGACATAACAGTCTCTGTCGCCCAGGTTAGAGTGTAGTGGCGTCAGCCTAGCTTGCAGCAACCTCAGACTCCTGCGCTCAAGTTGTCCTCCTGCCTTGGCCTCCTGAGCAGTGGGACTGCAGGTGCACAGCACCACACTCAGCTAAGGTTTCTGTTTTGGGTAGAGACAGGATCTTGCTGTGTTGCTTAGGCTGGGTTTTTATTTTTAATTAGAGTAACCTGGAGTGCTTGTTTTAAGTGCACAATCTTGATCCCGCCCACATTGTATGATGAATTTAAGTCTGTGTTTCTGCAAACCCCCCCCCCCCCAGTTCTGTTACATACTGAAGCTTAAGATCCAGAATTACACATTTCCTAATAGGCAGGCGGATTATGGGTGACCCCTGCTGCTTTTGTGCTCTCCTGACCAGTGATGCTTTCTGTATTCACAGAGCTAAAAGTACGTAGCATTCTTTCCCAGGGAGGGAAGTGGGGCCTAAGTTGGGAAGGACAGATGTTGACAATAGATTGAAAGTATGCTTCCATATTACGGTGAGTATTTTCTCCCAAATTACAGACTCATTCTTAAGCATATGTATTCTCTGTGTGTTGGACACCTCTTTGTAAAATTTTGTAATGAATGTTGTGTAATTAAAGGTATATTTAGCTACAGTTTCCCGTTTCCCCTATGTATTGATGATCTTAGGGGCAATTTGGGAGCACCCTGTATTTAAGTGTACAGCATGCTGTTTTAATATATACATAGGGAAGTGATTACTGTAGTCAAGCAAATTAACATATTCATCATTTCACCTGGTTCCCTCCTCTCCTTTTTCTGTGGTAAGAGTAACTAAAATATCCTCTATGCCTTAGCATGTTTCCAGTACACAGTATTGACTGTAGTCCTCATGCCGTGCTTTAGATGGCTAGGCTTATTCATCCTACGTAACTGCCCCTTTCTGCACTTCTACTCTGCAAACCTCACCTTCCCAGTTCCCCTTGTCCTTTCTAACCTCCATTCTGCTCTCTGTTCCTATGTGTTCAAATCTTTGCCCCTTCTCTTTTCTCAAAGATTCCCATATCTCAGCGAGATCATGCAGTGTTTTGCTTTTTGTGCCTGGTTATTTTACTTAGCGTAATGTCCTTGAGCTTCATCCTGTCACAAATGGCAGAATCTCCTTGGTAAAGACTGAGTAATGTTCCAGAGTGTGTGTGTGTGTGTGTGTACACTGAAGTTTCTTCATCCATCAGTAGGCACTTAGGTTCTTCTGTACCTTGGCTTTTGTGAAAAGTTCTGCAGTGGACACGGGAATGCAGTTATCTTTCTGAGGTAGTGACTTCTCTTTCTTTGGGTAACTACCCAGAAGAGGGATTGCTGGTAGTCCTATTTTTAATTTCTTTAGGAATCACCATACTGTTTTCCATGGTGGTGGCACAAATGTACATTCCCACCAACAGTGTTCAGAATTTTTTTTCCCCTGCACCCTTGCCAACATTTGTTACATCTTCACAAAAGCCATTCTACTACCTGAGTCAGTAATCTCAGTGATTTTGATTTGCATTTCCCTGATGATTGCTTAGTGACAGGGAGCACCTTTTTATATAACTGTTGGCTATTTTGTGTTGTCTTTAGAGTTATGTCTATGCAGGTCCTTTGCCCATTTTAAAATTTGTTTTGTTATTCAGTTGTGTGAACTCCTTACATATTTGGGATATGGACCCTTTATCAGGTATATGGTTTGCAAATATTTTCTACCAATCTGTAGAACACCTTTTCATTACATGTTAACATTTTTTATGATAAATAAGTTTAAAATATTTTGAGAAAAATGGTACTATCTTACACTTTTTTGCAAATAGAGCATTAATAGGCTTGCTGGAAGCCAGCTTCTGCATTCCGATGTCGCAGTGTGCTTTGGCTGACAAACACGAGGAAAATCCAGCCTCCACCGATAGTGTAGTTGGAAGGGGAGAACCTTTCCCAAGTATTTTGGGAAGTCCCAATGGTCCTTGGACTACACTTTGAGAACTCTTGCCCTGGATTAAGAAATATCCTTGGCAGTGTGACTTTGAAAGGACATGCTGTACTGTCTTCTGCTTTATATCCAAGTTTTGGATAATTTTTCTTGAAACCTCAGAGCCCATGTCATGCTTCCTGCCCTAGAAATGATTGGGTCAGACTAAACTTCACTTGGAAATTGAAAATTGGGCCTATGCTATAAACCCCTTTTCCTTAAAACAAACAATCCCTCCAAACAAAACTTTTTTCTCAACATAAAATGTATGTAAGAAATTTTAGAAGTAGAAAAACATTCACCCTTAATACTTTGAACTCATCAGAGATAAACACTAATACTATTTTCCCTCTTCTAGTCTGTTATCTGTCTCAGGGTGCGAACGTAAGTATAGGCTGGGCCCAGTGGCTCACGCCTCTAATCCCAGTACTCTGGAAGGCCGACGTGGGTGGATCACCTGAGTTCAGGAATTTGAGAACCAACCTGACCAAGAGAGACCCCCATCTCTACTAAAACTAGAAAAATAGCTGGATACTCTGGTGGGTGCCAGTAGTCCCAGGTACTCAGGAAGCTGAGGCAGGAGGATTGCTTGAATCCAGGAGCTATGAGCTAGGTTGACACCATGGCACTCTAGCCTGGGCAGTAGATTGAGACTTGTGTCTCAAAAAATAAGGTAGACACCTGTCCTTCTATATTTGTGGGTTCTTCATCTGCATATTCAACCAACTACAGATTGAAAATATTCAAAAAAATGAATGGATGGTTGTATTTGACTGAACAAAATCTTTTCCCGTTTTCACTCCCTAAACAATATAGTATGACAACTCTTTACATAGGATTTACATTGTAGCAGGACATAAATAATCAGATGATTTAAAGTATATAGGAAGATGTGAATATGCAAATTCCGTGGCAGGTTCTGTAAGAGACTTTTGAGAATTGTGGGTTTTGGTGTCTGTGGGGCTCCTAGAACCCAGTCACCCACAGACTCTGAAGGACGACTCTGAAAGTTTGGTCACTGTCATATGTACCCTAGCTCTACTCCTGGAGATTCTGATTCAGTTGACCTGGGCCCAGACATCAATATTTTTAAGTTTCCCAAGTGCTTTTGTGGCTAGGACTAAGGACTTTTACTTAATTAGCCCTATGTTCAATCCTCCCTGCCTCTGTTTTCTATAACTCAGTCTGTTGTTTTTAGCAGTTTTCCTAAGCACTCTCTCTCCCTGCTTTCTCTCTTTCTTGCGGAAACCTGGTCCTCTTCTGCTCCCCCAGTAGGATGTCTCGAGGCTCACCTTTGCTCCGCCCTGGCCATTGCAGCTCCTAGGCAAGGGGCAGATGTGCCTGTGCACTCATGGTCCATTTCAGGTCTTTTTTCTATTAAACAACAAACAGAACAGATTCTTTGAAGTCGTCAGTTTTCCACCTGAACTGTTAGCAACCTCCTTACAATTCCCCACTCCTTCATTGATAATTCTAGCATCTGGCTTCCAGCCTTTTTCTTGTTCCTCCTGTGCTCATTCTTGGAAACTTCACATAAATGATTCAGCCCATACCTGGAGTTTTTTTCAGCCCCAAGGATGTCTTCTTCCCCTCCTTTCCACCTACGCTTAGTCATCCCCTCCTATGTGGCCGTGCTGCCTCCCAAACCGAGATGCCTAGCCATCGCTTCCTATCATTCCAGCCCAGTGGCCCCAGCATCCTCTTTGAAGCAATTCTCTTTCACCTGCTACTTTTTCATGCATCTCACCCTTATGTCACTTGCCTTCTTACTCAGATGGGATGGCCCAGCTACAGCCATTCCTCTGTAGGTACCCATAGCTACTCTGGGTACCCACCTGACAGCACTTCAACTTTGTTTATAAGCCCGAGCCTCTGATCACAGGGACCCATACCCTAGCAGCTGAATATTGTTTGAGAAAAACCATGGAGTTCTGCTGATGTGAGTGTCTTTTGCATTACCACAAGTCTGAAATGCTTCTCTGGCAAATTGAGGTGCTATTTTATACCCTGCACATCAGATTAGTAAAGTCCTTTCCCTACTCTTGATTCTGCCCTGATGACTTCACCTCAGTCTCACAGAGAACATGCAGGCAGTGAGATGATTATAAAGCTGCCATTGATCTGGCAGTGCAGCTCCTGATGTGCCCCAGGCAGCTGCAGTAGACAGCATCCCTGTTGATGTTTAAGGCCAGCTCTCGGTGTGTGCTCTGAAATGCATCTTCTTGAGGATTCTGATGCTGCAAATATCCTTTTTTTCCTCCTGCATCAAATTCTCTTCTACTGGATCATTTCTTTTGGCATACAAATATTTCTTATCACCTAACTTAAAACTAAAAACCTTCCCTTGACCTGCCCATTCTCTTTCAGCTTCACTCCTGTTTGTTTCTTGTCATAGCAGAATTTACTGGGAGTTTTATATCCACACTGCCTTTTTATCACTGGACTCTAGCCTGGCATGTATGCACCACTTTATGGAAACAGTTCCTACGAGGGCTGCAGGACAGCTGCCTATTCAAGGCTGAAGGCGGGTCTAGTGCCTCCCTCTGTCCCACAGTAGCATTTGGCATAGTTGTACATGCCCTCATTGAAACATTTTTATTAATTTTTCTTTTTATCTCACTAGTCTCTCTTGCTCTGTGTCCTTTGTTGGGTGATCCCATAAACTGTCTTTAACTGGTGGCTATTTAATATGCATTTCCCACCCGGACTCCTGACTACTCAGTATTTCACACTTGTGCTGGCATTGAATGACTTTCACCCAACCCCAACTCACCACACTCAAAACCTTTCTCCATCTCAGTGAACAATCTAGATGTTTTGTTATCTCCTACTCCACATTCAAGTGATCACTAAGCCTGCTGGTTCTATTCAGAGCACGTCTGGGACCTGCCGCCTCACTGGTTCCACACTCCAGCTCTGGCCATCTCTCATCTCTCATCAGGCCTGGCCTTCCTGCAGTCTGTCCTCCCCAACGTGGCTGGAATGCGGTTAACCCAGAGAGATTAGCAAATCAGATGCCTTTGCTGCTTCAAATTCCCCGGTGAGTTTCCCTCAAGGCCAGAGTAGAACTCAGCCCCTCGCCACAGCCACTAAGGTGGCTCTTGCGTATTTTTTGCGTGTCATTGTCCTTTTCTCTCAGTCAACTGTGCTCCATCCAGTCACACTGACCCATCTCTTCAACACACCAAGTCTTTCTCAGCCGCCTCTGCTCCCTGTGAATTCATAGGAACAGCCTTCACCAGATTTCCTTCTCTCATTCAGATCTCACCTCACTTGTTGCCTCAGAGACCCCTAAGGACCTCCCACCCTCGTTAAAATGTCTGTGCCCTTTCGCCAGTGTCACTATTGGATCAACCTATCTCATCAGAACCTGCCTTGTCTCGTCAGAACTTCATTTGTAAGCTTACACATTCGGTGTGTATGGATTTCTGTATTAGTATGTTCGCTTCCAAAAGACGGGAGGAACTCCCTTTGCTTACAGTCAGATTTCTAGCTCTTAGATCCTGGCCCAGCCAGAACACAGTGAGTATGATAAACTACTTGAACTGTCAGAGCTACGATGTCAGAGTAACGATGTTTTAAACACAGATTTAGGCCAGTTGGATGAAATAAAACTGCATCTGTCTCTGCCATCACAGTCACATAAACATCCTCATGCCACCAACCTGGAGGGGGTCTGGAGAAGTAAATGAATACATTTAATTAGTACTAAAAGAACGGTCTTACATCAACTAAACTAAAAACATTTGGCAGATACCCTCCAGTACTTAAAAAGATACCATCCATACATGAAGTGAACTGCTCCCAAATCCTTCAAGGACGATACAGGTAGAGGCTGCAGAAGAGTAGGTGAAGTAGAGGCTTCCGGAGGAGAAAAACCAACCTACTCCGGGAAGTTGCACGTCATTTTGCTTCTGGTGGATTCTCCCAAGGAAGTTGACCTCCAGGCGTCTGCAAACAGCAGTATGTTGGGTAAATGTCAGGATGCTGTGTCTGGTGGGTCATGCTGCGGTGAGTGTGAACCTCCAGACTGTTTCTCCTAACCGAGGATATGTGGGACCAGGTGTAGGAGACCAAATGAGGACTTTAAGAAAAATTCCATGAAAGGATATTTAAACATGTGAATGTGGAGATTTTCAAACATGAAAGCAGAGAGAATAATGCGGTGAACTTCCATGTACTCATCACCTAGCTGAAATGATCATAAGCGCTCATCCAATCTGGCTTTAGCTGTACACGCCCGTTCCCCACCTCAGACTTCACTATTTTGAAGGAAGTCTCAAATACTATATCATTTCTATCATAAATACTTGAGTATGTATCACTAAAATGACCTCGTTTTTAGTGACTGTAATACCTGTCTCAGCCCTAGAGGAATAAAACATTACTTAATGTTTAACTGTCCAGTCAGCATTCAAATTTTCTTGGTTGTCTCATAAACATCTTGCGTGGCCAAAGCCCCTGACTGTCCACTACCAGAGGCAGAACTTACCATGTATGAGCATTGGACTGTTGTGTGGCACAAGCTTTGTGCATCACTCATTTCCTCAGAATTGAAGGAGGAGGCTTGGCGCCTGTGGCTCAAGCAGCTAAGATGCCAGCCACGTGCACCGAAGGTGGCGAGTTCGAATCCAGCCCGGGCCTGCTGAACAACAGTGATGGCTGTGGCCAAAAAATAGCTAGGCATTGTGGCGGGCGCCTGTGGTCCCAGCTACTTGAGGGGCGGAGGCAGGACACTCCCTTGAGCCCAGGTTGCTGTGAGCTGTGATGCCACGGCCCTCTACCCAGGGGGACAGCTTGAGGCTCTGTCTCAAAAAAAAAAAAAATTGAAGGGGGATCCATTTACCTTACTTGTGAATCCTTTCAGAGTTTTGCACCTAGAACGAATCACTCTAGGTTTCCTCAATCGGGGCATATTTGAGGATGAACAAATAAAAAAAGCCCCACTTTTTCTTAGACCATTCCTTTCCCTCACACCAAAACCAAAATTACATTTCAGAATTAAAAGCTTTCTATTGAGATGGTTGTAATTATAGTTGCAGGAGCCTCTGGAAAGATCATGCTATTGGCTCAGTAATTTCTGGCTCTGAATCCCACGTCCTGCCATGGCAGTTTTCAGGGTAAATTTAGGGACTGACTGTGGTAGGGCCAAGGAAGAGAGCTGCTGTAAGTGGCACTAGTAATAAAGCAGCTGTAGGAGCAATATTCATTCATTGTTCATTGAATTTATTTCTCATTTGTCAGGTACTGTATGTCGTATATAAATACCAAATCCCAATTTACTACAGGATCTCTAAATTCAGGATTTTTGTTTGATGTTCCTTCTAATTTAAATACCGTCTCGTCTTTACATCCTATTAACTATGGATAAATTATAAAATTAGTCACCAGAGACTAGAATAGTTGGGGATGAAAGAAGGGGAATAAAAATAATTAGCATATATACTTATATACATAATCTCTTCAAGGAAGGAGAAGAATAAGGCCATAGTTTATCTTACTCATTTCAGAAGCCCTCAGCTGCAATTTTTTTTTTTTTTTTTTTTTTGTGGAGTGGCCCAAACCTTTATTCCTGAGGGACCAGAGAGCCTTTGGGTTCCCTCCAGTCCTCTGTTAACCTTCCCATTGAACATGGCCAGATGAGGAGGGGCCCTCGGGGATCTCCTACTTTCCAAATGTTCCTTCTGGCCTGTCTTATGTGGTCCTGTTTTCTCTTGATACCCAGGAGCAATGACCTCAGCTAACGTGGTAACTCCCTTCTCTTATATGGCGCTTGTGTAGTGGTGTGATACCAGGAACCTGCAATGGCAAGTACCAGTCTCAACTGGTAGAAATACTCCTCGGGTGGAAACATTTCTCTCTTGGATATTAATATTTCTAAACCAACAGAGTCTAAAATCACAGGAAAGGCAGGCAAACGTTTCACAAGTGGATCAAAGGCTTACAGGAGAAGTTGCCACACCCACTTTTATCTTTTGAGTCCCAGACATACATTCTGGCTATTGGGCAAAATAACATCATATCCCTTTTAAGAGCTTATCTTGCATCTGGTAGGGCAGGGCCCAGTCCCACCAAGTGTTGACTTTTGGCTGGTACTGGGGATTTTGGAAGCTCTTTCTGCCATTCTCTAAGGCTACCTGCTTCACAGGCAAAGCATTCACGAGTCTCACCATATATCCCTGTGAGCACTGGCTTATTGCACTATTCTGTTATGTGAATTCATTCATAAACACGCCTTTGGGTGGAATACTGTGATCATGATTAAGGTATTTAGTTTGTCCACAAAAGACAGCATGCTGGGAAGACAAAGCCATCACCAGAATATGTGTGCAGCCCAGTGAGAACAAATTGTCTTTCTGGGGTGAAAGTGCTCCTGTGTACTTAACGTCCAGAGTGTAACCCGTCTCCCCGAGTTCCAGCACTGTATTAGAGGCTCAGTGTTGGCTGCTACCATTGACGGATTGGGCTCCTGACCATTGTGGGGGCAGATCAGCCTTGACAGACGTCTGTGTTCTGAGCCCCGTGTAACTTCCACTCCAGAAGTTACTAAGTAAGCTCTGGCATGACAGGAAAACAGCCTCTCATTATACTCAGGATTTTCTGACATTTCAGCTTTATTTAGTTTAAACCACTATTGAGTCCAGATTTCAGGACACAAATGAGCAAACGACTGAATCTTTTCCCATTCTGCTCGATCATTTTAATTTACAATCTCTGCTAAGTGCATTCTTGTCACAGTTTAACCCGATCTTGCATGATCTGGCATCCTCAGGATCCATTCTGATCAACTTGGCTCAGGTTTTCTGCATAAATAAGCAGAAAAGCTACTACATTTGAAAAGCTACTTTTTTTCTTTTAATCTAAGTACTATATTTTCTCCAGGGTTTGACTTTGTAATTGGCTTCATGGAGTAAGTGGATACAACTGTAGTTTCAGGTCTAGCAGAAATGATAAGAGGAAAATCCGTGTCTCAGAGAGTTGACTGTCACAGAGTCTTGTAAGTGAGGTGGGAGCAACTTCATCAGAGAAGAAAGGCCTGCTTCTGCCTGGAGCAGCCCAGGCCACTGTCCTCTGCCGAATCTTCACTCGTTCACTCCCCTCCTCTTGAATGTTCTCTCCTTTCCTTTTGCTTGTTTGATTCATGTCGCGGCGTGTTCGTGTCGTAGAGGTTGGGCTCATTTTGCTATTTCCCTTGCGTGGGGTCCTGTGCTGCGTTCCTTCCCTTTTCAATTGCTCAGCACATGAGTATTGTATCTTGTCAGTGAAGCCAAAGCTGCTTCAGGGTCGGTACATCCAGGCAGTCCCAGAATTACAAACATCCAACTGACAAACAGAGGCTATTACGGTTAATAGGTAAATAAACCTGTTCCAACTTACATGCAAATTCAAGTTAAGAGCAAACCCACGGAGCCTGTCTGGTTCATGGGAATGGCTATACGTAGATGCAGGCCTACCTCATTTTATCATGTACCACTTTATTACGATTTGCAGATACTGCACTTTTTACAAATTGAAGGTTTGTGGTGACTTTGCCTGGACTAGGTCAGTGGGCAGCATTTTTTCAACAGCATGCACTCGCTTCATATCTCTGTCACATTTTGGTAATTCCCACTGTATTTCAAACTTTTCCACTATTATATCTGTTGGAGTGATCTGTGATCAGTGATCTTTGATGTGACTATTGTAATTGTTTTGGTGTACAATGAATCATACCCATAGAAGGTGGTGAACTTAATTGACAAATGCGTGTGTTCTGACTGCTTCACTGACCAGGCAGTCCCCTGTCTCTCTCCCTCTCCTCCAGCCACCCCAATCCCTATACCGCGCTGAGACACAACAATATTGAAATTAGGCCAGTTAATAACTATATAATGGCCTCTGAGCATTCAAGTGTAAGGAAGAGTCACATATCTCTCACTTTGTATCAAAAGCTAGAAATAATTACACACAGCGAGGAAGGTATGTCAAAATCTAAGACACCAAAGCCAGGACTCTTAGTTAGCCAATTGTGAATGTAAAGGAAAAGTTTTGAAGGAAATTAAAAGTCTACAATAGTGAACACACAAATAGTAAGAAAGTGAAGTAGCTTTATTGTTGACACAGAGAAAGTTTCTGTGGTCTGGATGGAAGATCCGCCCAACCACAACCTTCCCTTAAGCCAAAGCCTAATCCAGAGCTGGGTTCACTTTCTTTAATTTGATGAAGGCCAACAGAGGTGAAGAAGCTGTAGAAGAAAAGCTTGAAGCTAGCAGAGGTTGGTTGATGAGGCTTAAAGAAAGGACATGAAAGTTCAAGTTGAAGCAGCAGCTGCTAATGGAGAGGATGCAACAGAGTATCATTGATGAAGGTTGCTACAGTCAACAGCAGATTTTCCATGTGGACAAAACTTCCTTCTACTGGAGGAAAATGCCATCTAAGACTTTCCTAGCTAGAGAGGAGAAGTCAACACCTGGCTTCAAAGCTTCAAAATACAGGCGGACTGTCTTGTTAAGCCAGGGGCAGGGTACCTGTGGTCTTCTAGGTCCTTAAGTGCAGGATTTTGACTGAATCCAAATTTTACAGAACAAACCCTTTTATTTTTATTACTAGTGCTTTTGTTCATCTTTTATATTTTTATTTTTTTAAAAAAGGACCATAGTTAAAACGTCAAAGAATAAAATAAATTTCAATGAAATAATCCTCCCAGACTGATGGACACAATTAGAACGTTAGGGCAAAACTGATAGCTGCTATCCTCGTGATTTAGTTCTTCTAGCTTCCTCCACCCGACTGGCACTACTACCACTTGAGGCTGTTTGGAGACTGTTTATGGGGGTTGAGTACGCCAGTCTTGTTATCAGCTTTTGACAGTGGTGCACTGTGTTTCTGTTTGACGTGGAATTGTGAATAGTTGCACAGCTCGACAGTACGTTTTAATTCTGTCTGCTTACCAGCCCATCATAGGAGACCAAGAAAATGCGGAAGGAAGAAAAGAGACTTTTTAATGAAGGTTGGGAATTGCAATATTATCTTGTTTTTGTTGTTCATTTAATGCATTTAGAGACTAATGCATCTGGTGACTTTTACAGCATATATGTTCACGGCATAGTTTACTAAATATTTTAAGCCCAGTGTTGAGACCTCCTCCTCAGATGAAAAGATTCCTTTCAAAATATTACTGCTCATTAACAATGCACCTAGCCACCCAAAAGCTCTGGTGGGAACGTACAAGGAGATTAGTATTGTTTCCATTCATACGAATACTGACATCTATTCTGCAGTCCACAGATCAAGCAGTAATTTAGATTTTCAAGTCTTATTTTTTTTGGGGGGGGGGCTGGAGCTGGGTTTAAACCCACCACCTACAGCAAATGGGGCCTGCGCCCTACTCCTTTGAGTCACAGGCACCGCCCTCAAGTCTTATTTTTTTAAAAATAAATTTTGTAAGGCTGTCACTGCCATAGATAGTGATTCCTCTGATGGATGTGGGCAAAGCCATTGATAGCAGTCTGGAAAGGATTCATCATTCTAGATGCCATTAAGAACATTCATAATTCACGAGGAGATCAAAATGTCAACATGAACAGGAGTTGTTGTGGAGAACTTGGTTCCAACTCATACAGATGACTTTGCGGGTGCAAGACTTCAGTGAAGGAAGTAACTGCAGATGTGGTGAAAATAGCAAGCTTAATAAGAATTAGAGGTGGAATCTGAAGATGTAGCTGAATTGCTGCAGTCTCGTGATAAAACTTGAACAGATGAGAGTTGTTTCTTATGGATGGACAGAAAAAGTGGTCTCTTGAGGGGGAATCTATTCCTGGTGAAGATGCTATGGACTTGCTGAAATAACAAGGAAGGATTTAGGATATTGCATAAACCTAGTTGTTAAAGGAGTGGCAGAGTTTGAGAGGATTGTCTCCAACTTTGGAGCATTTTGGAGTAAAATGCTACTAGATAGCATCACATGCTATAGAGAAATCTTTTGTTAAAGAAAGGAAGAGTCCATTGATGCAGCAAACTTCACTGTTGTCTTATTTTAAGAAACTGCCATGGTCACCTAAACCTTCAATAACCACTACCCTGATCAGTCAGTCAGCCATCAATAAGATGGCAAGACCCTCCACCAGCAAAAAGATTGAAGGCTCAGATGATCATTAGCAGTTTTCAGTAATCAAGTTCTTTTTTTCCCCCTAAGGGTCTCACTCTGTCACCCAGGCTAGAGTGCTGTGGTGTCATCACAGCTCACTGTAACCTCAAACTCCTTGGCTCAAGAGATCCTCTGTCCTCAGCCTCCCATGTAGCTAGGACTATAAGCATATACCAACAACCCAGCTAATTTTTGTGTTTTTTGTAGAGATGGAGTTTCGCACTTGCTCAGACTAGTCTCAAACTCCTGGTCTCAAGCAATCCTCCTCCCTCAGCCTCACAAAGTACTAGGATTATAGTTGTGGCCACTGAGCTTGACCAAATAAAGTATTTTTCAATTAAGATATGTACATAGTTTTTAAGATACAATGCTACTATACACTTAGTAGACTACATAGTAGTGTAAACATAACCTTTCTATGCTTTGGGAAATCAAAAAATTCTTGTGACTTGCTTTACTGCAATATTCACTTACATGACAGTGATCTGGACCTGAATCTGTAACATCAGTGAGGTATGGCTGTATATGTTGAAATCTTAGCCCTCCCATGACTTCAACAAATGTACCCCAATTAAAGATGATGCCTATCTTCCCATCTTTGCCCTCACTAATCCTTGAGAGACATGGATAATCACTGCAGGGCTGGCAGTGGCAGGGGGTCTCGTGGGGCAAGGGTTGGCAGGTGACAGAAAACTTTGCGTGATCTCTCAAGTTCTACCACCTTGTGGGCAGTTCTATGGTTTTTTACCTCATGGCTTTTAGATCCTAAGCTCTCTTGGCAGTCACATTTAGAAAATCATCCTTAAGCCTGAATATCCCAATTTAATTAGTTTGTTTAGCCTAGTGGAATTATTAGAGAATACTAAGTTTGGATTGCTGACAATCCATGCCCAATTAGCACCAAGTTATTTTTCAGACTCTTATGGACAGAGTATTGCAAAACATTTTCATTTTTTTCTTGGGCTAATGAGTCTTGGTATTATGCCTACCTACTTAGAGCCTGTAGGCACACCTTTTTCAGCTGTATGTTCATTCACCGCATTTATTGAGTATCTACTATATTCCTGGTACTGTGCTACAAGCGGGGGACACAGTAGGGAGCCACGTGCCCAGTCTCTTTTGCCATAGCTTCTATATTCTAGCTAAGGATGCCAAATAATCTACTTCCGATGCTAAATTCAGAAGTCCTGTTATTCACCAAGAGTACAGCAGGGGGCAGACACAGTCCATCTTTTTTCAAAGTTGTTTGCGTTAGCCTAGCCTTTCCCAAGTAGCGGATTTCAACTGTTACTAGGTTCAACTTTCAAAGAAAACTAAAATCTGATTTGGCGTTTATGCTCATTGCTTATCTTGTCTTTTTTGTATTCCTAAGATTACATTGAGGGGAAAAAACAAACTGCAGTTACCCTTCATCTTTCAGATAGAATATTTTTTCTGGAATAGTTAATAGGGGAGCTTGCTAAATAATTCTACTCAGATTCTTTTCAAAAATAAGGACTGTTAAATAGATTTAATATTAATGTAGTATTTTAAAATTAGGTGGATTTCCATGGATTTTCATTTAGGTGTTTGCCTTAATTAGACTGCAGCCACCATCTGTACTGTTGCTGGAAAAATGGGTAAAGAAACCATCACTCCCGTTAGCTAATTTTGTCTCTATTTCAGCAAGAACACCCCCCACCCCGCTCATATGCTCAGCCTTTGAAAGTGAGTAAGAGGAAATTCACAGCAACCTAGAGAGGGCGAATACACTGGTGCACGCATGCGTTCGACATAATTGTCATGGCCGCAAGAATGTTGTCAGCGTGATGTTTGGAGTGGCAAGGGAGAGGGAAGTCCAGGGCATGGGGGTCTTGCGCTTTGCACAGGGACCTCAAGAGAATATTCTAATTTTGGACTTTTAAATGCTATGTTAGATTTGCCAGGTCCTTTAAAGTCGTCAGCATGCCTTTGAGGTATGAAGCTAGATATTTGAATTCTTTAGAAAAGGAAAATCTGAGCTAGAGAGAGAACTCACCTGAGCAGACATGTTCTGTCAGCCTGCGTCTTGTTGGACCTCTGGTTAATGTAAAGAGTCCCTGGCCCTGGTGCTCTGTTACCTTCTCAGGACAGTCGTAAGGGAGTTACACCACTTCTCTCTCCCTGTGGGTCCCTGGAGAGCTGGTGGGTGAGAAGATGAGGAACCGGAGGGGCTCACTCAGTATCTAGTGAATCTGAAAGCCAGTCTCTTTGTCTTATTAGGCTGTTGAATGATTTGCCTTCCCCACTCGATTGGAAGTTCTGTGGGACAGGGGCGCGTTTGTCTTACCCACACTTGGCTTTCCTTTGTCTGCTATGGTTTTCAAATGCCAATGCTTTAGGGGCACCAATCTAACAGTCCTCCCCGACCTCATTAAAAAAGTCTAAAGAGGCTCAGCGCCTGTGGCTCAAGCGGCTAAGGCGCCAGCCACATACACCTAAGGTGGCGGGTTCCAATCCCCAGCCCGGGCCCGCCAAACAACAATGATGGCTGCAACCAAAAAATGGCCGGGTGTTGCAGCGGGCGCCTGTGGTCCCAGCTACTTGGGAGGCTGAGGCAGGAGACTCGCTTGAGCCCAGGAGTTGGAGGTTGCTGTGAGCTGTGATGCCATAGCACTCTACCCAGGGGGATAGCTTGAGGCTCCATCTCAAAAAAAAAAAAAAAAAGTCTAAAGAGATTAAGAAACGTAGATAATCCCAGGCATGATTTATTTGGTAATTGTGTTTGTATAGTGTGTGTGTGTGAGAGAGAGAGAGAGATTTCTAACTATTTGTTCCTGGTTCACCTGTGAATATGATGCAATTAGGAGACAATACGTAGGAATAGGTAAAGAATTCTTTGAAATGCCTTCAATCTTGGCCATTTAACATTGTAGATTCTTTGAATCAGAAAGGCCCTACCCATCAAATTCAGAAATTCTACAATATTCCTAAAAAGAAGTCACTCATATTTTATTGGAACACTTACTAAATCTTGAGGCAACCATTCTTTTTGGAGGCGGAGTCTCACTTTGTCACCCTGGGTAGAGTGCTTTGGTGTCATAGCTCACAGCAACCTCAAATTCTTGAGCTCAAGCGATCCTCTTGCCTCAGCCTCTGGAGTAGCTGGGATTATAGGCACCTGCCACAAGGCCTGGCTATCTTTAGAGATGGGGTCTCACTCTTGCTCGGGCTGGTCTTGAACTCCTTAGCTCAGGCAATCCACTGGCCTTGGCCTCCCAAGAGTGATGGGATTATAGGCATGAGCCCCTGAGCTGGGCTGAGGAAACCATTCTGTTATTAGGCAGGACTTTTTTCTTTTTCTTTTTGGGGAACACAGGGAGAGATATTTTGAAAATATCTCTCAAATAGAAAATAATGTAGCGATATTCATATGCCTAAGAAATAACAAATAGTCATGTTTTGTCCTTTTTGCCTCGGTTATTCTACATACATTGTTGGGAAATAATTCTCCATGGGTCTATTACCTTTTTGTGCATCTGCGCACTGCTCTGGTTCTGGGCTTTCTTTTCATAGATGTTTGTGTAGTAAATAACTTTGGGAAGAGAGATAGTATTTCCCTTCAGAGTAGAGGGCAAATTTGTTTATAATCTTGAAAGATACAGTGTCTGGCCCTGGAGCCAAAAGCAAGTATGCTTAATGCCAATTATAAAACAATCAGATCCCTAAACTCGGAGTTCCTGTCCTACAGTCTAACATACTGCATGTCAGGTGGCCCTCTTCAAGTTGCCCCATGGGAGTGGGGGCTTAGGAAGTTGGTGCCAAAATGCTGATGTCTAACTCCTCCTATTGCTATGAGTGATAAACCATCTTTTGTCTCTGGCCTAGAAGTTTTGTACCACCATCCACTAAACTGTAGGAGGTTATTATTTAGACTATTGTAGGCCATAGAGAAAGGTAGAAACAGCTCCCAATTCATTTTATGAAGTTAGCATAATACTATGAATACTAAAACACGATACAGGATAAAAAGAAAACGAAATAATTTCATTTATAAATTTGGAAGCCAAATGCTAAGCAAAAGATTAGTAAGTAATGTCCAGTAGAAAATTATAAAAAGAATGCATAGAAATTAAATCAATTTTAGGTGTGTGAAGATAGTTTAAAATTGGGATATGTATCAACAAAATTTACCATATTAATAGATTTAAAAGGAAAAAACTATATTATTATAGTAGATGATAAAAGGCATTTCATAAAATTTAGCAACAATTACTAATGAAACTTCATATAAAATCCTGGTAGAATTTTTGACATAATAATGACTATAGCAAATTATGAAATATTGAAGCCATTTTAAAATCAGGAACAAGACAAGATTACCTGCTATTACCATTATTATTGTTTTATATATATGTATATGTATATTTTTGAGCCAGAGTCTCACTGTGTTGCCCCAGGCTAGAGTAGGGCGTTAGCCTAGCTCACAGCAACCTCAAACTCCTGTGCTCAAGTGTTGGATCCTCCTGCCTCAGCCTCCTGAGTAGTTGGGACTACAGGCACCTGCCACATGCTTGGCTAATTTTTTTTCCTATTTTTGGTAGAAACAGGGACTTACTCGTGCTCAGGCTGGTCTTGAACTCCTGAGCTCAAGCAGTCCTTCCATCTTGGCCTCCCAGAATGCTGGGATTATAGGTGAGAGCTACTGTGCTTGATCCTATTTTGGAAACTTTAATGCAAGAGTATGATGCATAAAATGTTGGGAGAAAAACAAAACATGTTATCTCCTTTTTTGCAGAAAATAGAAACATTTTAAAAGGAATTAATGACTTAAATAACTTTCTAGAGTGAAGAGGAGAAGCTGGTAAGTACGAGAATCATAAAAATCAGCCACTTTTATCTAAATGAGCATACCCAATTAGAAATAAAAATAAATTCCATTCTTGATAGAAGCAAAACAAAGCTGGATGTGGTGGCTCACACCTGTAATCCTAGCACTCTGGCAGGCCGAGGCAGGTGGATTGCCTGAGCTCACAGGTTTGAGACCAGCTTGAGCCAGAGCGAGACCCAGTCTCTAAAAACAGCCCGGTGATGTGGCCAGCGCCTGTAGTCCCAGCTGCTGGGGAGGCCGAGGCATGAGAATTGCTTGAGCCCAAGAGTTTGAGGTTGCTGTAAGCTGTGATGCCACGGCACTCTACCAAGGGCAGCAAAGTGAGACTCTGTCCCCCACCCCCCAAAAAAAGCAAAAATTGAAAAATACTAATGATTTAGTGAGATGGACAAAAAACACATAAAAAAATACACATAAAAAACACATTAAAAATTGTTTTAATGAATATGAGACAAAATTTACTCAGTGAAGATACACACCATGATTCTTATATACAGTCGTTATAAATTAAGATTATAAATTAATATTTAATTTATGATGTCAATTCTTATTAACAATCCATATAATATACAAATGTAATCAAAATGTAATTGAAATCAAAATGATTATTTTGGGTGAGTGGAGGAGAATAGACAAAAATGATGTGGCAGAATGAATGTCTGAGAAGAGTTCCCAGCGGTGACTGGCTTCACCAGGGAGTAAAATGTAAAACCAAACCACAGGATTCAGACCGTAGGAGACTGGTGCTGGAATAGATCGGTGGAAAGAAGGGAGTCTAGGAGTAGAGCAAGTGCATATGCAAACATAACGAATGGGAAAAATGACACTTTCTGTTCAATGAGATGCTTTAGAAAATAAATTGTACTAGTATACATGGATATTCATGCATAGAATTTTATTCATGAAAATAAAATTGGATTGTTCATTTACATCTCACTGGAAAATAAAAATTCCAGGTTGGTAAAAAATAGGAATCTAAAAATAAAATATTAGAACAAATGATAATTAATTTAAAAAAGGAGTCTCTAAGTTTCCCCTAATTCCTGCCCCAAGGCTGTCACATAAAGCTGTAAGGTCAGGAGTGGACACTCACAACCAGCCAAAGTGTTTTTCTTCATGGACTCTAGATTCCCAAGGCCTTGGGGAAGCCAGTCAGAGAGACAGAATGATGGCACGGAAAAGTCAGGAGCTTGAGATAAACCGACGTGGATCAGAATCTCAGTTTCTCTCCATACTAGCTATGGGACTCTGGGAAAGCTATTAGTTCCTTGTTTTGGAGACAGAGTCTCACTTGGTCACCCTTGGTAGAGTGCCATGGTGTCTTAGCTCACAGCGACCTCAAACTCTTGGTTAAGTGGTCCTCTTGCCTCAGCCTCCCTAGCAGCTAGAGATGAGGTCTTGCTCTGGCTCAGGCTGGTCTTGAACCTGTGAACTCAGGCAATAGACCTGCCTTGGCCTCCCAAGTCTGAAGCTATTAGTTCTTTAAACTTCAGTTTTCTCTTCAATGAAATGGATATAATAATAACTTTTGGAGGTCTTGCAAGGAATAAATTCATTCTTGTTTTATAAAAGAGCCTAGCTCACTGTCTGACACATGTTAGGTATTCAATAAATGCTTATTTTCTTCCATAATTTTCAAATCCTGAGGGTTTGCAAAAGAATTAAATGTTGAATGTCTGTGAAAGCCATCATTGTAGCAATATCCACTGCTTGTGATTGGAAAGAAAACCAATATAGAGATGCCCATTTCAATTCTTTTTTC
>CAUYTI010099442.1:0-15152 GCA_963575145.1 Galago senegalensis | reverse complement strand
CTTTATAGAGATCTTTCACATCCTTTGTTAGGTAAACTCCCAAATATTTCATCTTCTTTGGCACTACTGTGAACGGGATAGAGTCTTTGACTGCTTTTTCAGCTTGGCTGCTGTTGGTATATATAAAGGCTACAGATTTATAAGTATTTATTTTGTAACCTGAGATGCTGCTATATTCCTTGATCACTTCCAGGAGTTTTGTTGTAGAATCCCTGGTGTTTTCCAGATATACGATCATGTCATCTGCGAAAAGTGAAAGTTTAATCTCTTCTGACCCTATATGGATGCCCTTAATTGCCTTTTCTTCACTAATTGTGATGGCTAAAACTTCCATTATGATGTTAAAGAGCAGTGAAGACAATGGGCACTCTTTCCTGGTTCCTGATCTGAGTGGAAATGATTTCAGTTTAACTCCATTCATTAAAATATTGGCTGTAGGTTTACTGTAGACAGCCTCTATCAGTTTAAGAATTGACCCTTCTATACCAATTTTCTTAAGTGTTCTGATCATAAAGGGATGCTGGATGTTATTAAAAGCTTTTTCTGCATCAATTGGGAGAATCATATGGTCTATGTTTTTTGATTTGTTTATGTGATGAATTATATTTATAGATTTACGTATGTTGAACCATCTTTGAGATCCTGGGATAAAACCCACTTGAGCCTGGTTTATAATTTGTTTGATGTGTTGCTGGATTCTGTTGGTTAATATCTTGTTGAATATTTTTGCATCAATATTCATTAGTCATATTGGTCTATAATTTTCTTTTCTTGTTGGGTCTTTTCCTGGTTTGGTGATCAAGTTGGTATTTGCTTCATAGAATGTGTTGGGTAGTATTCCATCTTTTTCTATATTTTGGAAAAGGTTGAGTAGTATAGGTACTAGTTTCTCTTTAACGTTTTGGTAGAATTCTGACGTGAAGTCATCTGGTCTTGGGCTTTTCCTTTTAGGGAGAATTTTTATAGTTGATGCTATTACAGAACTTGATATAGGCCTTTCAACATTTCCACTTTCTTGTGGCTAAGTCTTAGGAGGAGATGTGCTTCATCCTTCAGATTGTCATATTTCTGGGAATAAAGTTTCTTGTAATATTCGTTAAGGATCGTTTGAATTTCTAAGGGGACTGTTGTTATTTCATCTTTACGATTTCTGATTGATGAGATTAGAGATTTTACTCTTTTTTTCTTGGTTAGGCTGGCCAAAGCTTTATCTATTTTATTGACCTTTTCAAAAAACCAACTTTTTGATTTATTGATCTGTTCTATAATCCTTTTATTTTCAATTTCATTTAATTCTCCTCTAATTTTGGTTATTTCTTTTCTTCTGCTGGGTTTGGGGTTGGAATGTTCTTCCATTTCCAGTTGCTTAAGATGTCCCATTAAGTTGTTAACTTCCTCTCTTTCCATGCTCTTGAGAAATGCTTGTAATTCTATAAATTTCCCTCTTAGGACTGCCTTTGTGTTATCCCAGAGGTTCTGATAACTTGTATCTTCATTATCATTTTGTTCTAAGAATTTGGTAATTTCCTTCTTGATCTCATCTTTGACCCATCTATCATTCAGCATAAGGTTATTTAGCTTCCACGTTTTTGTATGAAATTGCAAATTCTTTTTTTTACTGAGTTCAACTTTTACTCCATGATGGTCTAAGAAGATGCTTGGAATGATTTCTCTTCTTTTAAATTTACAGAGGTTAGACTTATGACCTAAGAAGTGATCAATTTTGGAGTACATTCCATGGACTGATTAGAAAAATGTTTATTCAGTTTTGTTAGGATGAAAAGTTCTGTAGATGTCTGTTACATCCAAAAGTTGAATATTTAAATTTAAACCTAAAATTTCTTTTCTCAGCTTATTTTTGGAGGATCTGTCCAACACTGACAAAGGAGTGGTGAAATCTCCAACTACAGTGGAATTGGGAGAGATCAAGTTGCTCATGCCAGTTAGTCTTTTTATAAATTGAGGTGCCTTCTGCTTTGGTGCATAGATATTGATAATTGAGATCTCATCATATTGAGTATTGCCCTTACCAAATATACAGTGGCCATCTTTATCCTTGGTTACTTTTGTTGGCTTGAACCCTATTGTATCTGAGAATAAAATTGCAACACCTGTTTTTCCTGCTTTCTATTACACTGGAATATAGATGATCATCCCTTCTCTCTGAATCTATATTTGTCTTTTAAGGTAAGACAAGATTCTTGTTTACATAAAATGTCTGGTCTGAATTTCTGTATTCAAACCGACAATCTGTGCCTCTCTAGAGGATAATTTAAGCCATTCACATTGATTGAAATTTTTGATAAGCCTGGTAAAATTTTGGGCATCAAGGTGATCCAAAGTCTAGTAGAAATTTTTAATCTTTTTGCCATTTGTGGAAGTTGGAATTTGAGCAAAAGTTTCTCAGTTGGTTTACTTTTGTGGTGGAAGATTAGACTGGTCGTTATGGAGGATAGGTTTGAGAATTTCCTGGAGACCTGGTTTAGTTATGGCAAATTTCTTCAAAATGTGAATGTCATTAAAGTGTTTAATTTCTCCATCATAGATAAAACTCACTTTAGCTGGATACAGGATCCTGAGGTGAAAGTTATTTTGTTTTAGGAGATTAAAAGTTGATGAACATCCTCTTCTGGCCTGAAATGTTTCAGCCGAGAGATCTGCAGTCATCCTCATACTCTTCCCCTTGTAGGTTATGGTTTTCTTATGTCTGACTGCTTTCAGAATTTTCTTTTTCATATTAAATTTAGTAAAGTTACGTATGATGTGCCTGGGGGATGTCTTATTCGGGTTGAGTTGTGCTGGGGTTCTGAAACTACCTGCTATCTGAATTTGATAATGTCTTGGCATGTCTGGAAAGTTCTCTTTCATAATTTCATGAAGAAGAGCCTCTGTATTTTGTGAAGCAACTTCATTGCCTTCAGGGATTCCTATAAGGCAAATATTAGTTTTCTTCAGGTTATCCAAGAGCTCTCTGAGAGTATGATCCATTTTTAATCACCATTTCTTTTGGTCTTTGTGCTCCTGGGGTCCTTCAAAAGCTTTGTCTTCAATGTCAGAGATCCTTTCTTCTGTGTGTTGCACTGTGTTATGGAGGGATTCCATGGTATCTTTCAGATCCTTGAAGGCTGCAACCTCTTCCCTCAGTGTTTCAAACTCTTTCATCATTTTATCTTGGAAATCGTTGAATTTTAGTGACATCTTTTGAATGATTTCTTGAGATATCTTTTGAATAATTTCTTGAAATTCTAATTGCCTCATTTCTTTCATTTTGTAAATCTCGTTTGCTATCCAAATTCTGAACTCGATTTCTGACATCTCAGAGATTTGCTTGTGGATGGGATCTTCAAATGCTTCTTCACCATCCTTATTTGGGGACTTGATCTACTCTGGTTGTTTGGGTTACTCGAGTTTTTCCGCTGATTCTGCCCCATAGTAAGTTTGCACCATTTGGAGAGTATCCCAAAACCCTTCAGCCTGTGACTGCCACTGGAGAAGACCCAAGCGGTAGGCACTGGAGGGGGATGCACTGGTCAAACAGTCTTCAGAGTGCCTTGCTCAGGTGCCCATGTTGTCGGGGCCAAGTGGCAGTGACTGTAGGGGGATGCGCGGGTCATACAGATTTGAGGGCACCCGGCTCTGGTGCCCAGGGGTCTGTGGCCAAGTTGTGGCAGCCTAACAATATGTAATCATCAAACAGTCCTCAGTGCATCTGGTGCAGGTCAAACGGTCCTTGGGGGACTGTGCAGGTGCCCCAGGTACCCGGTGGCCATGCAGTAGCAGCCGCAGGGGTACATGCAGGTCAAACAGTCCTCAGGGTGCTCCACTAGGGTGTCTGGAGGGTGATGGTAGCTTTGGGGGCGCCCCTCTGGTTCCCCAGGTCAGCTGCCAATCAGCAGTTGCCGCACAGGTCAAGCAGTTCTGGGTGCGCCCTGCTCAGGTACTCAGGGGTGGTGACAGAGCGGGGTAGTCTTAGGGGTGTCCCACTTGGGAAACTGGGGGTTGTCGCCAAGTGGCAGCAGCCATGCAAGTCAAATAGTCCTCTGCCACTTGGGTGCCTGGGAGTAGCCATGAGGTGGCAAGTATGCAGGTAGTGCACAGCTCAAAGAGTCCTGGGGCACCCTGCTCGGGTGTCCAGGAAGCAGCAGCCAAGCAGTGGTAGCTGCGGGGAACACACAGGTTGAATAGTCCTCAGAGTGCCCAGCTCCAGTGCCTAGGGGGCTGCGGCCGAGCAGTGGCAGCCTAGGTGGAGCAGCAGGTGCTTCAGGGGGATGCGCTGGTCAAAGAGTTTTCAGGGCGTCCCACTCGGGTGCCTGGGGAGCAGTGACCCTGTGATGGCAGCCGCAGGCAAAGCGTGGTGCAACAGTGCTGGGAGCACCCCTCTCAGGTTCCTCTCAAACAGTCCTGGGTGCTCCCTGCGCAGGTGCCCAGGGGCAGTGACCGAGCAGGTCAAACAGTCTTAGCAGTGCTTCCCTGGGGTGTCTGGGAGCAGTGGCCAAGTGGTGGCAGCCACTTGGGTCAAATAGTCCTCTGCCAATCGGGTGCCTGGTGGCAGCGGCAAAGCAGTAGCTGTGTTGGGGTTACACAGGTCAAACTGTCCTGGGATGCCCTGCTCATGTGCCCAGGGGGCTGTGGCCAAGCAGCGGCAGCCTACGGGGACACACAGTTCAAACAGTCCTCTGCATGCCTGACTCAGGTGACCAGGGTGGCGACTGAGCAATAGCAGCTACACGGAGGACGCACAGGTCCAACAGTCCTGTGCGCACTTCACTTGGGTGCCCTGAGAATTGGACAGTCTTCCGCCACTTGGGTGCCCGGGGCAGCCGTAAAGCAAGCTGTGTGGGGGAAACTTGGGTCAAATAGTCTTGGGGCACCCTGCTCCTGTGCCCAGGTGTCTGCGGCCAAGTGGTGGCAGCCTAGGGGGACATGCAGTTCAAACAGTCTTCTGAGTGCTTTATTCGGGTGACCGGAGTTGGCAGCTGAGCAATAGCGGCTATATGTTGGATGCGTGGGTCAAACAGTCCTGTGCTTGCCTCACTTGGGTGCCGGCAGCGGCAGCTAAGCAGTGGCTGCCCTGTGAATCGGACAGTCTTCCGCCACTTGGGTGCCTGGGGCAGCTATAAAGCAGCAGCTGCGTGGGGGAAATGTGGGTCAAACAGTCTTGGGGTGCCCTACTTGGGTGCCCAGAGGGCTGTGGCCAAGTGACCGCAGCCTAGGGGTTCGCGTGATTGGAGCAGTCCTCCACGTGCCTGCTCGAGTGACTGGGGTTGGCGGCCGAGCAGTCGTGGCTATGCAGGGGACACAGGGGTAAAACTGTCCTGGGCATGCCTCGCTAAGGTGCCCTGGAGCGGCTGCCAAGTGGCAGCTGATGGGGTTCAAACAGTCCTCAGTGTGCCCCAATCAGGTGCCCTGGGTGGCAGCCAAGTAGCAGCAGCTGTGCGAGTAGAATAGTCCTCTGCTGCTCAGGTGCTGATGAGCGGTGGGAAGTGGTAGCTGCATGGGGGTGAGAGGGTCAAATAGTCCTGGGGCCCCCTGCTCATGTGCTCAGGTGGTTGCGGCCAAATGGCGGCAGCCTAGGAGGATGCATGGATCAAATAATCCTCAACTCTCCCCACTGGGATGCCCAGGGGCGGTGGCCGAGTGGCAGCCAGGGGGAACACGCAGCTCCAGCAGTTCTCTGGCTGCAGGGCCGGGATAGGGTGCTTGGTCCCATGGGTGAGGGGATTCTACTCTTGGACCTCTTCTCACTGTCTCTGCAGGTAAGGGGGTAGGTTGGACTGGGAATTCCAAATGGTCCTGCAACATTAGTTCGATTTTTCTCCCTAGCTAGAGGGTGTTTAGAGTCTCAACAGTGTCCCTCTAAAGGAGTAGACCCCTCTTTCTGTAGCTTTCACAGACGGGGTGAGACAAGAAGTCCTCAGTTCACCGCTGACTGTAGGAAACTCACAGGAGCAGACAAAGAGAAAAAAATGCACCTTTCTTGGGGGCGGGGTCAGATATCCTTCCTTTGGGATGTATCATATACCTGTAGGTTGCTTTGTAGGAGACGCAACTTGCCTCAGCAGAGATGTCCTGCAGATGTCTTTCTACTCTCTCCGCTGGGCTCCTAGTCTTCAACTTTGTTGGTTTTTTTCTGGACTTTATCCTTCCCTCTTGACGGGAGCCGGAAGCTGGTACCTGTGGACCATCTTGCTCCTCCCACCTCCCTTGAATATCAGTTCAGCTCAAGAAAATTTTGACATTCTGGTTTTATTTCAGTTTAGCAGATTGAGAAAATATATAGGTCAGATTCTGGTTTGCACTGGTCCAAAGTCACCTGTTTAAAGAGGGGAGGTGGGATCCAGCAGGCTCCTGGGGAAGGGCTGCCTAGGCAGGAGTCAGATGGCAGGGAGCTTTTTTCCATTCTTGAGATACTTTACTAAGAAGAATGTGTTCCATCTCCATCAAGTTAAATATAACTATGTAAAGCCTGGGGCAGCGCCTGTGGCTCAGAGGAGTAGGGCGCTGGCCCCATGTGCCAGAGGTGGCAGGTTCGTAACCAGCCCCGGCCAAAAAAGAAAAAAAGTAAAGTCTCCATTATTTTTTATGTATGAATAGTATTCCATGATATACACATACCACAATTTGTTAATCTATTCATGGGTTGGTGTCCACTTGGTTTGCTTCCATGACTTGGTACTTATGAATTACACTGCAGTAAACATTCACATGCAAATGTCTTTTTGGTGAAATGATTATTGCTCTTCTGGGTAGACACCTAGTAATGGAATTGCAGAATCAAATGGAAGATTAACTTTTAGTTTTTTGTCAATTCTCTGTATTTCTTTACATAAAGGTTGTATTACTTTGCAGTCCCACTAGTAGTGTAGAAGTGTTCCTTTCCCTCCATGCCCATGCCAACATCTGCAGTTTGGGGACTTTGTGATGTGTGTTAATCTTATTCAAGTTAGGTGATATCTCAAAGTGGACTTGATTTACATTTTTCTGATGATTGAAGATAATAAGCATTTTTTCATGTTTGTTGGCTAGTCATCTGTCATCTTCAGAGAAGTTTTTGTTCAAATTTCTTGCCCACAAATGAAGTTTTTTTTATTATTGATTAATTTCAGTTCTCTGTAGATTCTCATTATCAGACATTTGTTCGAATAATAACTTGCAAAAATCTTTCCCATTCTCAAGGCTGTCTGTTTGCTTTAGTTATAGTGTCCTTAGCTGTGCAGAAGCTTTCTAGGTTCATCAAATCTCAGTAATTTATTTTTGGTGTTGCTGCAATTACTAGGGGGTGGTGGTGGTCTTTCTCATAAAATATTTTCCCAGGTCAATACCTTGAAGAATTTTCCAGGCACTTTCTTCTAATATTTTTTATAGTTTTGTGTCTTACATTTAAATATTTTTTCCAGTGAGAATCTATTTTTGTTAGTGGTGAGAGGTGTAGGTCCAGTTTCCATCTAGTATAGGTTGCTAAACAGTTATCCCTATACCATTTGTTAAGTAGGAATTCTTTTACTCAATCCCTGTTTTTGTTAGGCTTATCAAAGATCAAATGAGGCTATGTCACTGGGTTCATCTGTAGATTCTCTATTCTGTTCCATACACCTACATCTCTGCTTTTGTACTAGTGCCATGCTGTTTTGATCACTATAGATTTGTAGTATAACCTGAATTCTGGTAGCATGATGATTCCAGATTTGTTTATATTTTTAAGAATTGTATTGGCTATTTTGGTTTTTTTTTTTTTTGATTCTACAGAAAATGAGGTAGTACTGTTTCATGTTCTTTAAAGTATGAGATTGGTGCTTTGATGGGAATTGCATTAAATCTGTAGATTAATTTGGGTAGTGTGGACATTTTAACAATGTTGATTCTTCTCAACCAGGAACATGGTATATTATTCCATTTGTGAACATCTTCTACTATTTCTTCTCTCAGGTTATTCCTAGGTGAAAGATCATGTCTTCTGTGAAGAGCCAAAGTCTGACCTGCTCTGTCCTCATTTGAATACACTTGATCTACTTCTCTTGCCTGATTGTAATGGCTAGGAATTCCAGTACTATGCTGAAGAGAAATGTTGACAATGGGCATCCTTGTCTAGTCCCAGATCTGAGTGGAAATGCCTTCAATATTACTCCATTCAATATGATACTAGTTCTGAATTTTCTGTAGATGGCCTCTATCAGTTTAAGAAGTGTCCAGTCTAAGCCTATTTTTCTAATGGCTCTAATCGTGAAAGTATGCTGGATATTATCAAAAGCCTTTTTTTGTATCAATTGAAGGAATTGTATCATTTTTGGTTTTGATTTTATTTGTGAGGTGTATTGTATATTTACATATGTTGAACCAACCTTGTAACCCTGGGATAAATCCAACTTGATTATGGTGTATAACTTTTTTGATGTGTCATTGTGTGGTGGCCTGGGTCCCCACAACTTTGCTAGGATCTGCATTGAGGACAAGTGATGTGAGAAAAAACTCAGACTCAGTTATCTCAGGTGAAATAACTAATGGGAGCCTGTGAGAGGCATATACTAAGCCAGCAGCTTCTCAAGTGCAGCCAACAAGTGAAGCACTGGGTCATTCTCCCTTAGCTCTCTTTATTCGATCAAAAATTATAAGTCAAGTTGAAAGTATAGTGCATAAACTTACTTTGAGTTATTTAAATCAAGATGCCTCAAGTAATCATTAATAATCACAAGAAGGGAAAAAAGGAATGGAAAATCATGTAGGCACAACATGTGATCACAAATTTAACTTTACAAATTCAGGATAAACTTTCCTAACTGAGTTCAGTAATTTCTATCTATGCCTGTGCAGGATTCAGGTGATAGTAATCTTTGGTGGCTATGCAATCTTTTCTCAGTCACCAGGTAATAATAGGGCTGTCTGTGGCCCAGGAAAAATTGGGGTGACTGATTTTACACTGTGGTCAAAAAGACCCCCAGAATCCTAACCCTGAGCCTTCCAGGTGCCAGACATCCTGTGCAGACCACGAGGCTATTCCTAACCTTGAGGGGTCTGAGGAACTTGGACTCTGGTCAACAAGCCCTTCCAGAAATGTCTGGCCTAAACTACACTACAAACCTGTTTCCCACATTGTTGAATTGTTTGCTACGATCTTACTGAATATTATTCACTGATATTCATCAATGATATTGGTGTCAATTTTCTATGGTGATTCTTTCCTTGTTTGGGGATCAGGCTGATATTTGCTTCATAGAATGTGTTTGAGAGGATTCCCTCCATTCCTACATTTTGGAATAGGTTATGCAATATAGGTACTAGTTCCTCATGAAGATCTGTTAGAATTCTGATGTGACACCATCTGGTTTCGAGCTTTTCTTTTATGAGATATTTTGTATAGTTGATGCTATTTCAGTGCTTAATATAGGTCTATTCAAAATGGATAATTCTTTCTTGTTGAATTTAGGAAAGTGGCATGCTTCCAGGTATTGGTCTGTTTCCTCCACATTTTCCTATTTCCTGAGAATCCAGTTTTTTTGTAGTATTTGTTGTGTTTTCTTTCTTTCTTTCTTTCTTTCTTTTTTGCAGTTTTTGGCTGGGGTTGGGTTTGACTCTGCGACCTCCAGTATATGGGCCCAGCACCCTACTCCTTTGAGCCACAGGCACTACCCAAGGGTTTTTTTGTGTGTGTATTTCTGTAGTATCTGTTATTTCTCCTTTATCATATCAAAGTTATTAGAGATTTCACTTTTATGTTTCTGCTTAGTCTATCCAAACGATTATCAATTTTATTCATCTTTTCAAAGAAACAGTCTTTTCTTTTGTTGATTCTTTTATTTTCATTTTCTTTCTTTTCTGCTCTAATTTTGGTTATTTCTTTTCTTCAGCTGGCTTTGGAGTTGGATTGATCTTCTCTTTCCAGTTGCTTAGATGGCCTATTAGGTTGCTGACTTGCTCTCTTCTATTTTCTTGATGAAGGCATCTAATGCTATAAACTTCCCACTTAGGAGTTCCTTTGCAGTATTCCACAGGCTTTGATAGTTTGTTTTCAACTATTTTATTCCAAAAATCTGATGATTTTCTTCTTAATCTCACCTTTTTTTTTTTTTTGAGACAGAGCCTCAAGCCATCACCCTGGGTGGAGTGCTGTGGCATCACAGCTCACAGCAACCTCTAACTCCTGGCTCAAGTGATTCTCCTGCTTCTGCTTTCCAAGTAGCTTGGACTATAGGTGCCCACCACAATGCCTGGCTATTTTTTGGTTGTAGCCATCATTGTTGTTTGGTGGGTCTGGCTGGATTCAAACCCAACAGCTCGGGTGTATGTGACTGGCGCCTTAACCACTTGAGCCACAGGTGCCAAGCTCTGAGTCTCACGTTTACGCTGCTAAGCTTCAGCCTAAGGTTATTTAGTTTTTTTCCCCTTTTTTTATTATTAAATGATAGCCGTATACATTAATGCAAACATGGGGTACAGTGTAGTGTTTTCATATACAATATGAAATATTTTCATTAAACTGGTTAACATAGACTTTGTGTCATTTACTTACTTATTGTGTTAAAATATTTATACTCTAGTTCTAGAAAAGTTCACTTGTACCCTTGTTAAACAGACCATATAGGTGATCTTTCCAGTCACCCTCCCACCACCCAGCCGTCCTTCTCCCCTCCCCTCCCCCACCCCCTCCTCATATTCTTAGGCTAGATTAGTTTGTAGCTTTCATTTGAGATCTATAAATTAGTTTCATAATAGGGCTGTGTTCATTGGATACTTTTTCTTCCATTCTTGTGATATTTTGCTAAGAAGAACATTTTCCAGTTCCATCCATGTAAACATGAAGGAAGTAAAGTCTTCATCTTTCTTTAGAGCTGCATAGTATTCTATGGTGTACATATACCAGTTTATTGATCCATTCATGGATTGATGGGCACTTGGGCTTCTTCCATGACCTGGCAATTATGAATTGGGTGCAATAAACATTCTGATACAAATATCTTTATCATAATGTGATTTTTGATCTTCTGGGTACATACCTAATAATGGAATTGTAGGATCAAATGGCAGGTCAATTTTTAGTTCTCTAAGTGTTCTCCAGACGTCTTTCCAAAAGGAATGTATTAGTTTGCCTTCCCACCAGCAGTGTATAAGTGTTCCCTTTTCTCCACATCCATGCCAGCAACTCTGGTTTGGGGATTTTGTGATATGGGCTAGTCTTACTGGAGTTAGGTAATATATCAGAGTAGTTTTGATTTGCATTTCTCTAATGATTAAGGATGGTGAGCATTTTTTCACATATCTATAGGCCGTATGCCTATCTTCTTTGGTGAAATTTCTCTTCAAGTCCTTTGCCCACCCTGAGATGGGATCACTTAGTTTTTTTTTTTCTTCATGCGTTTGAGTTCTCTATGGATTCTGGTTATTAAACTTTTGTCGGAGACATAGTCTGTGAATATTTTCTCCCACTCTGAGGGCTGTCTGCATGCTTTACCCACTGTGTTCTTGGCTATGCAGAAGCTCTTTAGTTTGATCAGGTCCCCTTAGTGTATTTTTGATGTTGCTTCAATTGCCCGTGGGTTCCGTCTCATAAAAAATTCACCCAGGCAGATTTCTTCAAGTGTTTTCCTTGCACTTTCTTCTAGTATTTTCATGGTTTTATGTCTTAGGTTATTTAGTTTCAATGTGTTTGTTTGAGTATGAAGATTTCTGTTGCTGTTGAGTTCAACCTTTATAACGTGATGGTCTGAGAAGGTACAAGGAATAATTTCTATTCTTTGAATTTGTTAAGGTTAGAATTGTGTACTAAAATATCATCAATTTTGGTGGATGACCTGTGGGCTGATGAGAAAAATGAAATGAATATTCAGTTTTATTAGCATGAAATGATCTTTATATGTCTGTTAAGTTCATTTTTTTCTAGGGTAAAGTTTAAATTCATATTTTTTCTTTCTTGGAGATTATATTATGAACTGCAAAAAAGGTGTTAAAATCTTCAACTATTCTAGTGCAGGAAGATTTAATACTGTTCAGGTCCATTAGGGTTTGTTTTATAAATCAAAGAACATTCAGGTAGGGTGTATAAATATTAATTATTGAAACCTCTTGATGTTGACTGTTGCCCTTGACAACTATGTAGTGTCAATCATTGCCTTTCCTTATATTTTTTCATTTAAATCCAATTATATCTGCAAATAAGATTGTAAACACTTTTGCAAATCATTTCCTGATTTTCATTTGCCTGAATTATTGTTGTTCATCCCTTTACCCTGACTTGTTTTACTCTTTGTAATAAGATGTGTCTTTTGGAAGCAACAGGTACCTGGACTGAGTTTGGTATCAAGTCATCCATCCTGTGCCTCTTTAGAGGACAATTTAAGCCATTCACATTAATTGAGAGAATTGATAAGCATGGAATTGTTTTGGACGTGTTATTTTTCAAATGTCCAGGGGATATTTTTAAACCTTTCACCACTGTGGAGGCGAGGTTTTGCTCTTTAAATTCTGCATAAGTTTACATTTGTGGTAGACCATCATGGTGGTCATTATGAAAGATGTGTCTGAGTATTTCCTGGAGAGCTGGTCTAGTTATGGCAAATTTCCTTAACATATGGATGTCAGTAATGTATTTGATTTCTCCATCACAAATGAAACTCCTTTCAGCTGAGCTGAAAGTTATTTTGTTTTAGAAGGTTGAAGATGATGTTAATTCTCTTCTGGGTTGAAAAGTTTTGACTGAAAGATCTGTGGTCATCCTAATAATTTTCTCTTTGTAGGTAACATTTTTGTTATGCCTTGATGTTTGCAGGATTTTCTCCTTCTTATAAACTTTGGCAAAGTTAATTACAATGGGTCATGAAGTGCTTTATTTGAATTGAGTCTTTCTGGAGTTCTGAAACTATCTACTATCTGAATTTCTATATCTCTTGCAATGCTGTGGGAATTACCCACCAATATTTCTTGGAGTAAAGCATCCAAGATCATCCTCTTCTCCTTCAGGAATCCCTATACTTTGGATGCTTGACCTTTTGGAATGATCTCATGACTCTCTCAGGAAATATTCTGTTCTTATTTTTCTTTCTTCTGCCTCTTTGAATACTTGAGATATCTCCAAAGACTTGTCTTCAGTTTATGAGATCCTTTCTTCTGCTTGTCCAACTCCATTAATGAGGGTCTCTACTATATTTTGATGTTCCTGGAATGTCTTTTTCAATTCTTTAAATTCTGTTATATTTTTCTTATTATTTCCATATCCTTGGTGAATTTGTCTTTGAGACAACTTTTGAACTACTTTTTGGATTTCCACTTCCATCTTTTCCTCCATTCTACTCATCTTATCTGTCACCCATATTCTGAACTCTATTTCTGACACTTTAGCAATTCCTCTATGGATGGTATTTTCCGTTGTATATTCTTTGTCATCCCTTGGGGGAGTTGGTCTTCTCTGATTTTTCATGTTGTCAGAGTTCTTCTGCTGGTTTCTCCTCATGAATGTTTTCCACTATTTGGCAATTAGAAATGTCAGGGTGAGACTGCATCAGGGCCCCATGATCTGGAACTAAGCATCCATTCACCCATGAGTTGGGGCTTGTGATTGTGGCATTTCCCCTACAACTTTGAAAAGGTCATTTTCAGAGTTGCAGCTAGAGACTGAGGACTGGCTTGTTGAGATAATGCAATATGGCTGTATCTTTATATCAGCCTGCTTTTATCCAATTCTAATGAGTTGAAGTTTTAGGCTGGAATTTCCAGTGGGGAAAGATACAAACACCTGCAGCATTCCCCACCAGTCAGTGACAGCTGGAAGAGGAGAATCTGTCCCTCTCTAGTACAAAAAAACCACTACTTTACCTTGGAGGCTTTAGTGTGGACAGCCCAGGTCAAAAGTTAGAATCAGACTGTCCCAGGCAGTGCAAACATCGCTCACATGTAAAAGTTCCAGGGTCTTGAAGTGGCCAGATACTAGAAATTCACAGGCAGATCCAGTTGCCCAATTTTATGGGGCTGAAGCAGAGTTCCCTCCAGTGGTCAGGGAAGTTGGGAAAGATGCTCACCCTCGTCAGAACTGAGGAGCATCACACCTTTATGCTCACCAGTAGTTCTGCCTGCTCACCAACTCTATGTGCATCCCTCTTTATCTTCACCCCTTGCTTCCACATGCCCCACTGCTTTCATGCTGCTGAACAGCTGCCACACAATGCCTGGCCCTCTCTGTAAATTTGCCAAACACTCCAGGCTCTGCAGAGGGCAGATTTTCAGGCAGCCAGGACATGAGGAAGGATGAACTGTGTTCATAATTGAGAAGAATATATTTGTTTGTTTTTATGCAAAGCAGGATGATGCCTGGGCTTTTTAGGACCTTCCTGAAGGAGGAGGCCTAAGCCTTAGTGAATCGTTCCCATGGGTAATGTGAGAGGTCCTTTGTTCCCTGCTTGCTTCTAGAGAGCCCTCTGTGGGCCTTCCAGTTGTGGGATTGGTGTCCCATCCTCTTGGAATTTGGCTTCATACTTGTTGTTATCCTTCTTCCTCTTTCTTGCAGCTTGTACTTCTGTATCTTCTTTCCATGCTCAGCTCCCCACCTTTGGCTTCACTAAGTCCACTTCTGTGAAACATCTCTACCTCTGGACTAGAGCCTCTCAGAAAAGCTGCTTCTGGTTAGCCATCTTGGCTTCCTTCCTGTTTTTTCCATTCTTGTGATACTTTGCTTAGTACAGTAGTCTCCAATTCTATTCAGGTTGTTATAAAAGATACAAATTCTCTATCTTTTTATGGATGAATGATGCTCTATGTCATACATATACTAAAATATATTAATTCATTCATGTATTGAAGGGATCTTGGTTTGTTTCCACATTTTTGTGATTGTGAATTGTGGTGCTACAAACATTCAAGTGCAAATGTCTTTATGATAACATGTGTTTTTTTTCTTTTGGTAAATACTCATTAATGGAATTGAAGGATCAAATGGTAAGTCTACCTTTAGTTCTTTCAGTGGTCCTCCATATTACTTTCCACAGAGGTTGTATTAGTTTGCACCAACATTGTACAAATTTTCCTTTTTTTTTTTTTGTAATTTTTTTTTATTAAATGATAGCTGTATACATTAATGCAAACATGGGGTACAGTGTAGTGTTTTCATATACATTTTGACATACTTTCATCAAGCTGGTTCACATAAATTTCATGTCATTTGCATAGTTATT
>CAUYTI010099440.1:0-10800 GCA_963575145.1 Galago senegalensis | reverse complement strand
AATTTTTGTATTTTTTTTTTGACAGAGCCTCAAGCTATCCCCCTGGGTAGAGTGCCCATGCTATTACAGCTCACAGCAACCTCCAACTCCTGGGCTCAAGTGAGTCTCCTGCCTCAGCCTCCCAAGTAGCTGGGACCACAGGCACCCGCCACAATGCCCGGCTATTTTTTTTGTTGCAGTCGCCATTGTTGTTTGGTGGGCTGGGGCTGGATTTGAACCCGCCACCTTAGGTGTATGTGGCTGGTACCTTAGCCACTTGAGCCACAGGTGCTGAGCCGTTAATTTTTGTATTTCCACTGCATAGTAGAGTCCTCCAATTAACAACTGGAAGGCACTTCTGTATTATTGAAATGTATAATTTTACTTAGAAATGTAAAGAAATAGGATCACCTTTGGCCACTATAGAAAATAAATTGAAGGCTCAGTACCTGTAGCTCAAGTGGCTAGGGCACCAGCCACATACATCAGAGCTGGAAGGTTCAAATCCAGCCCCAGCCCGCCAAACAACAATGGCAATTGCAACAAAAAAAATAGCCGAGTGTGGCTCGGCGCCTATAGCTCAAGCGGCTAAGGCACCAGCCACATACACCTAAGGTGGCGGGTTCGAATCCCCAGCCTGGGCCCGCCAAACAACAATGACGGCTGCAACCAAAAAATAGCCGGGTGTTGTGGCGGGTGCCTGTGGTCCCAGCTACTTGGGAGGCGGAGGCAGAAGACTCGCTAGAGCCCAGGAGTTGGAGGTTGCTGTGAGCTGTAATGCCACGGCACTCTACCCAGGGGGACAACTTGAGGCTCTGTCTCAAAAAAAAAAAAATAGCCGAGTGTTATGGTGGGTGCCTGTAGTCCCAGCTACTTGGGCAACCAAGGCAAGAGAATCACTTAAGCCTGAGAGTTTGTAGCTGCTGTGAGCTGTGACGCCACGGCACTCTACCCAGGGTGACAGCTTGAGACTCCATCTCAAAAATAAGAAAGAAAGAAAAGAAAAGAAATTGGAAGGACATGGGCAGTGCCTATGGCTCAAAAGGGTAGGACGCCAGCCCCATATGCCGGAGGTGGCGGGTTCAAACCCAGCCCTGGCCAAAAAAAAAAGAAATTGGGGCTGCACCTGTGGCTCAGTGAGTAGGGCACCAGCCCCATATGCCACGGGTGGTGAGTTCAAACCCAGCCCCGGCCAAATTGCAACAAAAAAATAGCTGGGTGTTGTGGTGGGCCCCTGTAGTCCCAGCTGCTTGCTCGGGAGGCTGAGGCAAGAGAATCGCCTAAGCCCAGGAGTTGGAGGTTCCTGTGAGCTGTGTACTGAGGGCGATAAAGTGAGACTCTATCTCAAAAAATAAAAATAAAAAAAAGAAAGAAAGAAATTGGAAGGACAAGATTATGTGCAGTTAGAAGGCTTTGAAAATAATCAGGCAATTAAAAATCAATGGTATTTCAAGCAGTCAAATTGCAGAAGAGAATATGAGTAGAGGCAACATATTTGTCTTCTTACGTTATTTTCCTGCTTAGGCTATATCACTGTAAATTAGCATTTTGGCTGGTGCCATCAATGAAATGTTTTAATTTACTTTTTTTTTTTTTTGAGACAGAGCCTCAAGCTGTCACCCTGGGTAGAGTACCATGGCATCACAGCTCACAGCAACCTCCAACTCCTGGACTACAGCGAGTCTCCTGCCTCTGCCTCCCAAGTAGCTGACCATAGGCACCGGCCACAACACCCGGCTACTTTTTGGTTGCAGCCGTCATTGTTGTTTGGCAGCCCAGGCTGGACTCAAACCCGCCAGCTCAGGTGTACGTGGCTGGCGCCTCAGCCGCTTGAGCCACAGGTGCGGAGCCTTTTTTTTTTTTTTTTTGAGACAGAGCCTCAAGCTGTCCCCCTGGGTAGAGTGCTATGGCATCACAGCTCATAGCAACCTCCAACTCCTGGCCTCAAGCGAGTCTTCTGCCTCTGCCTCCCAAGTAGCTGGGACCACAGGCGCCTGCCACAATGCCCAGCTATTTTTTTTTTTTTTTGGTTGCAGCCGTCATTGTTATTTGGTGGGCCCGGGCTGGATTCGAACCTGCCACCTTAGGTGTATGTGGCTGACACCTTAGCCACTTGAGCCACAGGCACCGAGCCAACCATTTATTTCTTTAAGAAACACACACATGTCCATGTGATAGCATGATGCTAGTCTATGGCACTGCTGAGTTTAAAAGGAATCTGATATTTTATAAACTGGTGCATAGCTTTTCATCCCCAGGTGATATACCTACGAGCCTAACAGATGAGTTTCTTAAAGGTAGACCCTTGGTTACTTTAAATGTAAGCTTGCTAAATCTAACTCCCTTTCTTCTCAAGGATGCAAGTGAAAGCAATATTATTCTGTAACTAAACTTAAATCTAACTTGATTGCTTTTTGAAAAAATAAAACGTTTACCAACTTCATGTTTTAAAATCTGATCCCTTTCCCTCCCTCCCTCCCCTTTGTTAAATAGACTTACCATAAAATCTATTATCAGGAACAAGTTATTTGCCATATATCTCAGAATTGATCAGGAAAACTATCCATTGAGAACTGCTATTCTAGAGAAAGGTAAATGTATACACCTGAGTCGGCAGGTTCGAATCCAGCCTAGACCCACCAATGACGGCTGCAACCAAAAATAGCCAAGTGTTGTGGTGGGCGCCTGTAATCCCAGCTACTTGGGAGGTGGAGGCAGGAGACTCGCTTGAGCCCAGGAGCTGGAGGTTGCTGTGAGCTGTGATGCCACAGCACTCTACCCAGGGGGACAGCCTGAGGCTCTGTCTCAAAAAAAAAAAAAAAAAGAAAGAAATGGTTGTTGATGCTTCTACCTGAACCTTATTATAGTGTATATCTGAGAAGCCTAAAATGTCCTACTGAGTTCTTGAAAATGATGTGTCTGATTGACTCTCCACAATGACCCCTCTAATGTAATCTCATGGCAACCAAAACACCCACATATAACCTGTTAAAGTGAGACTAGAAGTGAGATTCAGAGACACACTAAATTCTGAGACATCTCTTCAAAAATATTTGAAAGAACTCCACTTAAGGAGATAAAATATTTAAATAGGCAAAGCCTCTATTTCTTTATACAGCCTTTCTAGTATTAGCATATTTTTGAGTGTACATAATTCCCTGTATGATCTTAAGGTAAAGTAAAAATATTAAGATTACATTTTTACATTTAGTAATACACTTTATTATTCCTTGTTTGGAATTTTTTTTTTAATCTTGATTCTCATTTAAGGCACACCTGGAATTTCTGTGCTCTTCTTTGCTTTTTCTTCTACTCCCAAAGTGAATTCCCACTGGGTCCTATTTAAACTTATTTGCTCTGTTTATCATTTATATCTAGTGACTGTGTCAAATCCCAATAGTGTTAGACTGGTGAGTAAATCAGATCCTGTTTGTTTTTTCCTTTCCCTATCAAGAGAAGAAACAAGCATCTGCTATTGTGTCGTATCAACCACATTAGATACCGAAGATGGAGCTCATTCAGGAATTGAGAATAAAAAGAAACCCTGCCTTAATTGCGTAAGAACTTTGCTGACAGATTTCTTCGCTCTTTAAAACATAGTAGTAGGTGCACTTCATGTTTAAAACATTATTATCTTTCCATTTATTGGTGGAAACCTCGATCTTTGCAAAGATTTCTCCTTTTGGTAATGAAAAAAATATAGGAAACTTGGACACTAGGCCATTGCCAAATTGCCAAGTCTGTAACTTTCATTAAAATCTTTTCACTCTGGGAGGCCAAGGCAGGTGGATTTCCTGAGCTCACAAGTTTGGGACCAGCCTGAGCTAAAACAAGGTGTTGTGGTGGGCACCAATAAAATCCTAGCTACTTGGGAGGCGGAGGCAAGAGAATTGCTTGAGCCCAGTAGTCTGAGGTTGCTGTGAGCTATCATACCATAGCACTTGACCAGGGATGATAAAGTGAGAGTCTATCTTCTAAAAAATAAAAAATCCTGGCTTGGAGCCTGTGGCTCAAGTGGCTATGGTGCCAGCCACATACACTTACAGTGGCGGGTTCGAATCCAGCCCGGGCCCGCCAAACAACGATGGCTGCAACCAAAAAAATAGCCGGGCATTGTGGCGGAGGCCTGTGGTCCCAACTACTTGGGAGGCAGAGGCAGGAGACTCGCTTGAGCCCAGGAGTTGGAGGTTGCTGTGAGCTGTGATGCCACAGCACTCTACCCAGGGGGACAGCTTGAGGCTCTGTCTCAAAAATAAGGAAATAAATAAAATTTTTAAAAATCTTTTCATATGTAAAATTAACAGCAATGTCATCTCATTCAATTCTACAAAAGTGAAGTGTTATAACCTGGAACTCCAGGATTCCATGGAATTCTTCTGCCTTATAGCACCTTCTGAAAGGAATGACTCTTTTATGCACTGAGTTCTGAATTTTGGTTTTCAGATGACCCACTCAATTAATCTTAATTGTGTATGTTTGGCTAACTCTTCCCCAACAGAGGTTTCCCATTACACACATCCATTACTGGGATACCCACAGGTGCCAACATGCAAATTACTTTTATTCCCACCTGTAGCTCAAGTTAATTTATCTCTCCTCCTGAAGTAGATGGCAAATGTGTGTGTAACTGTTACCTCAGAACACCTGTTGATTTTAAACTCTAATTAATGAACATCTAGTGATTTATTAGTACTTTTTCTTTCTTTCTTTTTTTTTTTTTTTTAGACGGAGCCTCAAGCTATCCCCCTGGGTAGAGTGCCATGGCATCACAGCTCACAGCAACCTCCTACTCCTGGGCTCAAGCGAGTCTCCTGCCTCAGCCTCCCAAGTAGCTGAGACTACATGCGCCCGCCACAACGCCCGGCCATTTTTTGGTTGCAGCCATCATTGTTGTTTGGCGGGCCCGGGCTGGGGATTTGAACCTGCCACCTTAGGTGTATGTGGCTGGTGCCTTAGCCGCTTGAGCCACAGGCGCCGAGCCATTAGTACTTTTTCAAAGCAAATTAAAGATTTTAATTCTGTTGTCACTTGCAAAAGAAACATTTACTAGATAAGCAGCTAATGAAGATAGTATCAGTTTTCCTTTTAAAGTTTTTATGTGTGCTAAATGTTTCTGCATTAGTGTATTTAACAAATTAATACAAATCATGATAAAATGTTTTAAAGCACATCTATATGCGTGTATAAGCATGAACGGACCTTCTGAATCAATATGGCCCATCACTGTCTACCAAAAGAAATAAAAGGTGTAAAGAGGGCTGGCCAAGGAGACAGATGTCCTGCATTCTAGCCTGGACATGGACTCTCCAATTAGCTTAATGCAGGTAGTGCCTTGGACACATTACCATCTTGGCCTCAGTTTTATCACTGGTAGAACATGGAGGATTATACTGACAGTTGTTGTAACAGATTGAAAAATATGATTCCTCTGGAGTCAAATGTTGGAAACAATTTTTTGTAAAAGGCCAGATAGAAATATTTTCACCTTTTCCAGCTAGATAGTCTCTGTTACAACTACTCACCTCTGCCACTACAGCACAAAAAGAGCCATACATAATAAATAGGTGAGAGTGCATGCCAGGAAAACTTCATTTACAAAAACAGGTAGTTGGATGGATTATAGCCTATAGGCCACCATCTGTTAACTTCTGTTGTAGAGTAGTATCAAATCCCATTTCCTATAACAGTTTCTTACAAACCCAAATTATTTCTTTTTTTTTTTTGAGACAGAGCCTCAAGCTATCCCCCTGGGTAGAGTGCCGGGGCGTCACAGCTCACAGCAATCTCCAACTCCTGGGCTCGAGCAAGTCTCCTGCCTCCGCCTCCCAAGTAGCTGGGACCGCAGGTGCCTGCCACAATGCCCGGCTTTTTTTTTTTTTTTTTTTTGGTTGTAGCCATCATTGTTGTTTGGCGGGCCTGGGCTGGATTCGAACCCGCCAGTTTAGGTGTCTATGGCTGGTGCCTTAGCCGGTTGAGCCCCAGGTGCCGAGCCACAAATTATTTCTTGAAAGGACTTTTAATTTCAAGAAAAATCCTGTTTCCTTACCTTGTTATTAATAAACCAGGAAATATCAAAGCTGACCATCTTCCCATACTCTCCTGGCCCTCTACCCCTTCTTTGCCATTCTTAGCAGCAGCAGCAGAGCATTACCATTCTTCAGTCTCCCAACTTCCTCAAGGCATCTCTGAGTATCTTCTACTCTTGCCCTGTCTGTAAGTCCTATCCTTTCTCCTCTTGCTGACTTAAATCTCTTTGCCCTAAACTTAATGTATATTTTTTTGTCTAATCTTCCTAAAACACAATTCAGTCATATCACTTCCAACCTCCAAAGCCTTCCTAATTTCTACTATATTAAATCTAAGTTCTAATGCACCAGTGTCTAAGGTCCTCTTTTTTCTGACCAAACAGGTCTTATTTCTCTTAACACTCACTCTTGGCCCTAGACAGTGTATTCTAGTGGGTCCCTACAAAGCATTCGTGAATTTCTGTGCCTTTCTTTTTTTTTTTTTTTGAGACAGAACACAGGCTCACTACATTGCCCTCAGTAGAGTGCCGCAGCATCACAGCTCACAGCAAACACAAACTTTTGGGCTTAGGTGATTCTCTTGCCTCAGCTTCCCAAGTAGCTGGGACTACAGGCATCCGCCACAATGCCCAACTATTTTTTGGCTGTAGTTGTCATTATTGTTTGGCAGGCCTGGGGCGGGTTCGAACCTGCCAGCTCCAGGCACTCAGCCTATGCCTTTATTTTCACAGGCAGTCATCTCCAAATCATTCCTTCTACCCATCCAAACCCCATCATTACCTCAAGGTCCACCTCAAGGGTTAAAGTTTTTGTTTCTTTGTTTAGTGGGCCCGGGATGGGTTTGAACTCACCAGCCTTGGTGCGTGGGGCCAATGCTCTATAACCACTGAGCTACAGGTGCCCAGCCAATGGTTAATTTTTGTATAAAGTCTTATGTGCCAGTCCACATCAATATTCCGTATTTCTACACTTTTACTGAACCTAGGGCTATATCATATTACTAAATGCTTATCTTCCTATACAACTATTCCTGGCAAACAAACAGGGTCATACATGCTTTGCAATATTGCAGCTGTTATTAGAAGCCCTTACTCTAATCGACAATACAAATACAGCATATGGGTTTATATTCGGTCAATTATAAATGTTTTTAGAAATGTGAATGAAATCAAAGTAGGGTAACTATTGCTATGTATACCACACTTTTTCTAAATCAGGATTTTACCTCTGGTCAATCTCTACTGCTTCCTCTCTGTTCTGTTCAGCAGGCCTAAAGAGTTCTTCTCCTAGTCTACATTTGTATAAGAGTCTGTTAAATGCTAGGAACTGTGTCAGACCCTTTACATACTGTCACATTTGAATGATCCAGCCACCTTGTGAGACAGCTACTATTGGTTTGAGCACTTTATAAGGAAAATGAAACAACTTGGCTAAACTATACAGAGAATAGATGACAATGCCAGGGTTTGAACCTACATATTCTGGCTGCTGCTCTTGCTTCTCTGGGCATCTTGTGAAAAACACACTCACTCACTTATGCTCACCAGTCAACCCAATCCAGTAATGAGCTACCCTGAAGCCCCAGAGCCGCAATGCCCACTCTCAACTTTTAAGTTTCCTCTCTGGACAAACAAAAGAAATAAGAAAAACACTTCCAAGAAAGAAGTCTACCTTAACAGAATTCAGGAAAAAGCTATAAAATCTATAAAAGAAGGTTGGCAGCGCCAGTGAGATGCATACATACCATGTATATGAGATGCAAAGTGTGCGATACGTATGTACAAAAACAAAGCAGAGGCAAATCACCTTGGATTTAAAAACCCTGGGTGGGTCCACTACATAGTGAGTATAGAACTATGGATTAGTTATATATCTTGCTAACCCTCAGAAGAGATTATGAATCCTCTGAATTGCTATAAAATTCTAGGATTATAAGGATCAGAGGATAAGACTTAAAAATAGCACAACTTGGAATAGACAAGTATTCAATCAATGTTTTCTGTAATTACTTCCCTATGGCTGCAAGTCCAACAAATTAGATCACTTATTACTAAGGCCATAGGTCACAGTTTCCAATCTCTAACATAGGTAAATAATATGTTATTACATACTCCACAGCCACCAACTGGCTATTTCATTTCTGTATTCTGTATCTGGGTTCCTGCCTTGTATCATTTCTCAAAGCAATGATGACCAGAATTCTGTGTCTAAACTACACATTCCTTGCCTAGGTAATCCTCTCCAAGTCAACTGACTACTAAAACTCCATGTCCAAGTTATGGTGCTTCTCACTAAAATGCTGTTAATCCAGTAACTCAGAATAAAAATCTGTAAGCACTTGAAATATGGCAATTCATGAAAATGCAAAGCCTACTAGGAGCCAGGAAAGAATCACAAAACACTGGTGTCACTATTTTTTTTTTTTTTTTTTTTTTTTTTTGAGACAGAGCCTCAAGCTGTCCCCCTGGGTAGAGTGTGTGGCATTACAGCTCACAGCAACCTCCAACTCCTGGGCTCAAGTGAGTCTCCTGCCTCCGCCTCCCAAGTAGCTGGGACCACAGGTGCCCGCCACAACGTCTGGCTATTTTTTGGTTGCAGCCGTCATTGTTGTTTGGCGGGTCTGGGCTGGGAATTCAAACCCGCCACCTTAGGTGTATGTGGCTGGCGCCTTAGCTGGTTGAGCTATAGGCTCCGAGCCTATTTTTTATTTCTTTTTGAGACAGAGCCTCAAGCTATTCCCCTGGGTAGAGTGCCATGGCATCACAGCTCACAGCAACCTCCAATTCCTGGGCTCAAGTGAGTCTCCTGCCTCAGCCTCCCTCCCAGGTAGCCCACCACAATGCCCAGCTATTTTTTGGTTGCAGCTGTCATTGTTGTTTTGGCAGGCCTGGGCTGGATTTGAACCCACCACCTTAGGTGTATGTGGCTGGCAACTTAGCCACCTGAGCCACAGGCGCCGAGCCTGGAGTCACTATTTTGGCTATTGGAAAATATCTTAGATATAAGTATATATTAAATTTCAACAATCTGACAAAAGCTTCTCATAATGGGAAAATAAGATCTGGGCCACAGGGAGTTTTAGCCATTTGAGGTAACTATTGACCCAGGCATTGATTCATAATTTAATCAACCTATAAAGAAATCTGGGCTCAGTGCCTGTGGCTCAAGTGGCTAAGGTGCCAGCCACATACACCTAAGGTGGCGGGTTCGAATCCCCCTACCTCTCCCACCACAGGCCTGCCAAGCAACAATGATGGCTGCAATCAAAAAATAGCCGGGCGTTGTGGTGGGCGCCTATGGTCCCAGCTACTTGGGAGGCTGAAGCAGGAGACTCGCTTAAGCCCAGGAGATGGAGGTTGCTATGAGCTATGATGCCATGGTACTCTACCCAGGGGGACAGCTTGAGGCTCTGTCTCAAAAAAAAAAAAAAAGAATCTGTATCCGAGCAATACTTGGATCACATTTTTATAAACACAAACAGCATAAGCATTATAATTCAAACTGAAATAAAGCTGAGAGAAAAGTATAAATCACAATTTTAAAATTTAAAATAGCTCTGCAAAATTTTAAAACTTGGACTAGCACAGTGGCTGATGCCTATAAACCCAGCACTCTGGGAGGCCAAAGTAGAAGGATCATGTGAGCTCAGGAGTTTCAGACCAGCCTGAGCAAGAATGAAACCCCTATCTCTACTAAATACAGAAAAATTAGTGGGTCATTAGGATGGGTGCCAATAGTCCCAGCTACTCCAGAGGCTGATGCAAGAGAATCGCTGGAGCTCATTAAGTCTGAGGTTGCTATGAGCTAGGTTGAGACCACAGCACTCTAGACTCTGGTTCAAAAAAATAAAAAATTAAATTTGAGATGTTATCAGCCAGAGAAGTATAGATGGTAATTAGGTAGTTGAATGAGTGTAGAGTTCAAATGAGTGGATGAGGCTGGAGAGAAATCATTTCGGATTCAAAACATAGTTGGTATTTAAAGCCATGAGACTAGACAAGATCATCAAGAAAATAAGCATACATAGAAAAAGGGAAGACCCAGTCAAATAGTCACTGAGTACTAAATTCACTCCTCAGAAAGCAAAGCAGAATTGAGAAAGAGCAATCAGTAAGGTAGACAAGAAACCAAGAATGTAAAGTACCCTAGAAAACAAGTAGGAAACTTTATCAAGAAGGCAAAGCCAAAAAATTAGATTGCTAAGATGAAAACTGAAAAGTCTTCATTGAATTTAGTGATGTGGTAGACTTGTTTTGAAAGGAGAAAAATGTTCAACAGTAATTTCAGGCAATTTGTTCAAGAAATTATGTGAAAAAAGCCAGGAGGGAAATAGAACAGTAGTTGGAAGAGGAAGTAGGATCTAAAGAATATATATATTTTTAGGGATGGAAGAAATAATAGCATAAATGCTGATGAGATGATTATAACAGAGATGAAGAAACTGATGATACAATTCAAAAAGGAGAACTACTGTAGTATTATCTTTAAAGGAGACAAGACAAATGGAATCTAATACAGAAGTGAAAGGGGTTGGCCTGAGTTAGGAGAACACATATATCTCTAGTAACAGCAAAGAAGGTGTATATAGATGTATATGTATAGATCCAGGTAGGTGAATAGATGTTATGGAGGGACCATACAAAAATTCTTTTCCGGCTCGGCGCCTATAGCTCAACCGGCTAAGGCGCCAGCCACGTACACCTAAGGTGGCGGGTTCGAATCCCCAGCCCGGACCCGCCAAACAACAATGACGGCTGCAACCAAAAAAAAAATAGCCGGGCGTTGTGGCGGGCGC
>CAUYTI010099439.1:0-15520 GCA_963575145.1 Galago senegalensis | reverse complement strand
AGCAGAACTGCTCCAAATATGTAAAAGAAGCCACTTCTGGTTTTGCGGAGGCTGGTCCCTCATCTGGGAAGGCCTTTTCCCCACTCTGCTGACAGGACGCTTCTCCCTCCTTCCTGCCTGCCTCCTTCACCAGCCACTCACCATCCTTTACAGGTAGCCCTCATTTATGCACGCACACCATGTTAGATATTCCACTAGGAGAACAGTGAAGCCTTTGTGGAGCTTGGGGTTTAGTAAGACGACAGATAAGTGACACTGATAACTCCAATAAGCAATGATGAGTGACACAGCAGGGCCTCTTGGCCAGAGGGAGTGTGGGAGTCTCCCAGTCCCAGAGCACCTGATCGTTTTCTGCAGCTGAGCCCTGTGTAACTGGCTTCCCGGGAAGCACACTGGTGGACATCACTAAGCATTATCTCCACTTCACAGATGACTGGAAGTAACCCAGTCACTGTGATAAGCTGAGGTTCCTTCTAGGTCATTGAAAGCCAAATAAATGTGTGTGTTTGGGGGAGAGGTAGGGTCCTCCTTTGTTTTTTTGTTTGACGTCATCTCTATTTAGACTGCTTTGGATTTTTTAGGAACTAATAACATCACCTAAATGTCCTTACCCAAGGCAAATACATTTGTTTTCTGCCAGTCATTCTGAATAACAAAACGAAGTCAATTTTCCCATTTGGCAAGAACACAGTAACAGTGCCCATTTCTTCTGACGGTCTGTTTCCATTCCCCACCGTCTCCAGATAAATCACACTGAAGACAGTGGCAGAAGCTGGTTTCAGATAATAGTTCACAAGTCTTGTCTTGCACCGAGAAGCTGCCTCACAATCCCTGCAGACCCTGCAGACCCTGCAGATGAATCACCAGACACTTTGTGGCCATACAGCCTCCTGGTCAAAGATGTTGGGGGTGCTGGTGCTGTGCTGCCATTACCCCTAGCCTGTGGAGCGCCCTCCACTGGAGCAGGGCTGCAGGTTTATATACTTGCTAGGTGTGTATTTCTTGACTTCCCCCAAATAAGCATTTTAATGCCTAGATTTAATTTTAATTATATGCTTTTGTTATATTAAAATTTTACCACTAATGTTTATGAAAATTCCTTCTCAGGAATCCTGGTACTATATAAGTCAGTCACTGGGGCACCTCAGATTGAGACACTTAAGAGAAAGCTTACCGTATGCCAACCACAGTGAGGTACATCAGAAGGTCAAGAAGTATTCTTAAGGATGTTTATAGTCAAGACCAGAGTTTCTCGGCTCTTTTTTATCTCATGGCACACATTTGAACCTATAGTTAAACTTCCATGGCACATTTAAACTATGTTGACCAGGCTCTGCGCCTGTGGCTCAAGTGGCTAAGGCATCAGCCACATACACCTAAGGTGGCAGGTTCGAATCCAGCCTGGCCCGCCAAACAACAATGACGGCTGCAACCTAAAAATAGCCAGGCGTTGTGGCGGGCACCTGTGGTCCCAGCTACTTGGGAGGCTGAAGCAGGAGACTCATTTGAGCCCAGGAGTTGGAGGTTGCTATGAGCTGTGTTGCCACAGTGCTCTACCCAGGGGGACAGCTTGAGGCTCTGTCTCAAAAAAATAAATAAATAAATTATGTTGATCAAAAAAAAGAGGAAAAATAGAATAAACTTACTGTGCTTTGACTTCTTTTGAAAATAATTAATGATCTTTAAAAATGCTTGTGGCACACCAGTTAAAAATCACTAATCTAGACACACAGACAACAAAAAATGAAAAACAAATCAGAAAATATTTCCTCTCGTAAAGCAGCAGTCCTCCTAAAGGGGTCCCCACATCAGCAGCACTGGGGATTTACTGGAAATGCAGATTCACAGGCCTACCAAAGGTGGGGCCCAGCAGGCTGTGCTAAGGAGCCCAGCAAGTGATGCTGGTGCATACTGAGCTAACCAGCCACTCCCCAAGTCACGGGTATGATCGAGGCAGTACATGGTCAGCAGGAGAATGAATAGAGAGGGTACAGCAATTCTTCAGAAGCCGTTTCATTTTTTTCTTGGCTGTTCATTCAGCATTTACTGGGAGCGTACTATGTGCCAGTCCCTGCACAAGGTGCTGAAAATGGAAAGATGAACACAATATCATCCTTAGTGTCACTAACTCACAATTTACTAGGAATTAGGCATATAAATAATTTAAAATGTTGGCAGCTGACAGTCCACATACTGTCAATTTCATTACAGTCAACAACCATCACTGACACGGTGGCAAAGAGCCAGCATGGTCGTGTTCCTCCTCTTACATGCCATCTCTGCGGCGAGCCTCTGCTGATGAGCTACCTGAACTAGCAAGCAGAATACACTCCCATTTCTTCATTTTTCTTTCTTTTTTTTTTTTTCAGACAGAGCCTCAAGCTATCCCCCTGGGTAAAGTGCCATGGCATCACAGCTCAAAACAACCTCCAACTCCTGGGCTCAAGCGAGTCTCCTGCCTCCACCTCCCAAGTAGTTGGGACTACAGGCACCCGCCACAACACCTGGCTATTTTCTGGTTGTAGCCGTCATTGTTGTTTGGCGGGTTGGGGCTGGATTTGAACCCACCAGCTCAGGTGTATGTGGCTTAGCCGCTTGAGCCACAGGCGCTGAGCCTTCTTCACTTTTCTATGCAGCACTTGTCTCCCACTGTCTGTCCCTTCTGCTACAAGGTCAGCTCTGGGACTTCCTTCACTGCTACACCCCAAGCATCCAGCACAGGCAGGCAGTAGTTGCTCACTAGGTATTTGCTGAATGAATGAATCAGACGAAAACTTGTAGAAGGTCCAGAGGATCAGCAATCATCACAGAAGGCAAAAGTTCTAAAGTGTCATAGAAACTCACGGGATATTCCTTTGGCCTCTCTCTGTCCTGAATATTTGTTTTAGAATTCCACATGCAGCAGACTCATCTCTTACTTCTAAATTTCTTATTAAGTTTCGAAATTGTTGAGCAGATTAAAGGATTCCTTTGAAGCTTTTATGCTTAAACTTTGTAGAAAGAAATTCCCTGTCTCTGTAACTATTACTGGGACAGATTAGAAATAATCTGGAGCTGAATTGGATTTGCCGGTTTGAATGCTTTTCTTCTCTGCCAGGGCAAATAGCAGACACTTACCCCTTACAACAGCCCCGGAGAAAGTATGACCATCCGCAGTTCACAGAGGAGAAGCTGAGGGTCAGACAGGCTAAAAAGCTCACAGTTGACGGCTCTGTAAAAGTGGCTGAATCAAAAGAGAATGCTGCATCCCCAGTAAGTTTGGGAACCTGGCAATTCCATAGAGAGGGGTAGCATGCCATCGTGAAAACAGCACAAGCTGTGGATTCAGACATATCTGGGCTTGAATTTTAACTTCTACTTAGCAACTGCTTGACCTTTGGGCATATTATTGAAGCTGCTTAGTAATTTCCACTTGAATAGTGTGAAGCTGTAGTCATAAGGGAAGTTATCCATAAACACTGTTAAAGTGATAAATCTCCCTGGTGTGACATCCCTCGCCTCTCTATCCCACATGCCTCCCTGACCTTGGTGCATTCAACTGCTTGCCATCCTTAGGTACCAGTGTCCTGGAAGGGCTGGGACTGTGAGTTCTGAGACCAGATGGCCCGCTGCCACTGGGGGGATTCTGGGCAAGTCATCCAACAGGTCCATGCCACCTTGTCATCATCTATAGAACAAAGTGCTGAAAGCAACTCCACCTCGCAGGCTGCCTTCCCCATCACCTTGTCTGCCTGGTGAATCCCACCCAGCTCCAGGGATGATACCTTCACTCTTCTCAACTCTCCTACTCAGGGTGTTCCCCGCTCTGCTTCCCATACCTCCCCTCCCTTTCCCACACTGCTCCTTTCCTCTCCTCATTTCCCTTCACTCCCACCCCTTTTCCTACCCACCAAACAGATTATTGCACTAATGCCCTGGGAATAAGCATATGATGATACTATTGCCTGTCCCCAAGAAAGCCAATAATACTGACTGCGTACCTCTATGGCAAGACCAGCGTTGGGCTTCTATACTTACATGTACATTCCTGCCCAGCCCACCGTGTGCTTTTCAAGGGTGGCAAGTCTGTCTCACTGAGCCTGTGGCCAGAGAGCCTTGTACACATCAGGATTCTGTTCAGTCAATAACAGGCATAACACATGTTCTCCTCACAGCTGATGGGAACTTTAATCTGTTGCCCCCAGGCTACAAAGGCTCAAGGAACAATTTTTAATCTAAAACACAGTTTGGTGAAGAAACAATGCTATCTTATTTCATGAGATTTTTTTTAAACTTAAATATATTTGATTATAAGTTTTCTTTGCAGATTCTTCCAAGCAGGCCATATGTAACTATAATTATTAAAATGTAAAAGCAAAAACTTTATGAACACCCCACGATTCTTTATTTTAAAAGCTAAAGCAATATAAAATGTCTTTATAGGACACACCATTTGAATGTTGTTGGGATTCTGAAGCACTCCACAGTTAAGATTCACTCAGATTGAACAAGAGGAAATGAGTACTTTACTATCTTCCTCTGATTTTCTACTGAAGACAATCTCTAGTCAATTCCATGGAGAGCAAATATTTGACCTAGCAATGTGGAATATTAAGATCAAGAAATAAGGGCCAGGCACAGTGGCTGGCACCTGTAATTCTAGCGCTCTGAGAGACCAAGGTGGGTGGATTGCTTGAGCTTACAAGTTTGAGATCAGCCTAAGCAAAAGCAAGACTCCATCTCTACTAAAAATGAAAAACTGAGGCAAGAGGATTGCTTCAGCCCAGGAGTTGGAGTTGCTGTGAGCTATAATATCACAGCATTCTACCCAGGGCGACAGCTTGAGATTCTGTCTTAAAAAAAAAAAAATCAAGAAATATTTACCAGGCCAAACATAGGGGCTCATGCCTGTAATCCTGGCACTTTCAGAGGCCAATGCAGGAAGATCACTTGAGGCCAGGAGTTCGAGACCAGCCTGACCAAGAGCAAGTCCCCATCTCTACAATAAATAGAAAAAATAGCCAGTTGTGATGCTGGGCACCGGTAGTCCCAACTGCTCAGGAGGCTGAGGCTAGAGGATCCCTTGAGCCCAAGAGTCTGAGGTTGCAGTGAACTATGATCATGCCACTATACTCCAGCCTGGACAATTGCCCAAGACCCTATCACAAAAAAAAAAAAAGGGGGGGCACATTTTATTAGTCCATGGCCATGAGGAGCTTACATCTAAGGGGAACTAGGGGATATAAGCAAAGGACAACAATAGAAAACACTGTCAGCACGATGACAAGCAGGACAGAGAGCTGAGCAAGAACACAGCGAAAGGGCCTGACTCCATATGCCACCCATGGAGGAAGGCTGGGCAGCCCAGGCGACTTCAGAGCTGGCCCAGAAGGAGGACGTAGGAACATGCCAGAAATGCAAAGAAGTGAGAAAGAATGTCCAATCAGAGTGAGCAGCCTGCACACCTGGCTGCAGCATAAGTAGTCACGCCTTGTCAGAGCTAGGGTGAACCGGTGAAAACTGCTGACCTCTGGAAGCCCAATCAGCCTCTCACCACCAAGGACAATGGGAGCTGTCTGGGTTTTGACAACAGCTGCACTTTATCAGATAGGGGACGTTCCCTTGTGTTACTAGAGAGTTTTAATTGGAAACAGATATTAAATTTTTGTCAAATGCTTTTTCTTTATCTATTGAGATGCTTATATCATTTTCCCTTTTTAGTTTGTTAATAAGGAGATAAACTTTTTTGGCTTTCTAATGCTAAACTAACTTTGCCCTACTCGGTCAATATTTTACATAATGTTAAATTTCTGCTTAAAATATTTGTATCTGTATTCAGAAGAGCTATTGATGGTTTTGGTTTTTGGTTTGGGGAGTTTTTTTCCCACAGTCTTGTGTCTAGTTTTGGTATCAGAGTAATGTTAAGCTTGTAAAATGACTAAAGAAGTATTCCTTTTTTCAAGTTTCCTGAAAGAAGAGTTTACGTAGATTTTATATTATTTCTCCCTTAAATGTATGTTAAGATGCATGAGTAAAGCCATCTGGGCCTGGAATTTTCTCCGTAGGAAGATTTTAACAAACAAAATTCTATTTCCTTAGTGGATATAGAGCTATTAAGGTTATCTCTTTCTCTGTGTAAGCTTTAGTATATCTTTCAAGGAATTTGTCATTTTATCTTAGTTTTCACATTTATTACACAAAGTTGTTCATAATGTATCCTGTTATCCTTTAATATCTACAGTATCTGTGATGACTGCAGCTCACTTATTCCTAATATTGGTAATTTGTGTCTTTTCCCTGTTAAACCTGGAGGGAAGTTGACAAATTTCATTGATTTTTGTCAAAGAATACACTTTTGCTTGCCTCATCTATCTTAGTTTTTTGTTTCCTATTTCACTGATTTCTGCTCTGGTCTTTATTATTTCCTTTTCTACTTTCTTTGGGTGAATTTGCACATTTCTTTCCTAAGTTCTTACAATTGAAGCACAATCCATGGCTCCCATGGGAGGTGCTGATGAATGAAACTGTAGCTATTATACCTACCTGCTAAAATTTTAAAAGGCAAGATGTTGTAGACACTGGTGACCAAGTACAAATAAGCTCTCCAAAGCCAGAAGTGTACAGAGCCTACAAGAGGGTCTGGCCCTGCCTCCTGCAAACTCTGGTTTTGTTAGGATTTCAAAATCGCTTTCTGGCAAGCTGTAAGCAGGTGTGAAGTGTTTACAGAGCAATATTGTAGATGGAGGAGAGAATAGAACCTATTTGGCAGCCAGAGAACACACTATGGTAAATAGCTGCGGCAGTCTTTGCTAGAGTTGGCTCTCTGACTGTTCTGCAGTCACTCCAGCCTCTCAAAATGCTTTATGCTCCAGGGCTCAGCTGGTTCCCAAATCGCCCCATAGTCCAGCTCTGGGGTTGTGAGTTGGATGCTTCTGACAGGCAAAGCTATGGGTAGCGGTTTGTGAGACAGAACAGCCTAGCTCAGGTGAAAAGCCTCCTATTGCCTGTGTATTTCTGCAGCCCAAGCCCAGGACACAGCACCCTGGAGCTTTGGCCCCTCTCAGAAGCCCTTGCCATGTTCTTGTCATGTGGACACATTTTATGCACATCATATCCAACTGAGAAAGTAGACACTAGTCTGTCTCCCTTTGCAGTTGAGGACAGCAGGGCAAGTAGCACTACGTATGGCCTCCAGGATAGAGATGATCTGGGCAAAGGCCAGACTCTAAGTCACCTGCGTGACTCCACGACTCTGCTTATTCCGGAGCTGCTCTTGCTGTTAACAACCTGCAGGTCAGAGACTGACCAGGGCTGAATGACCAAATCCCATTTTTCTCTTTACAAAGCACGAAGTTCCAGGTAATGACTATTTCTTGATTTGGGCCAGCTTTACTTCTTTCCCCTATTAAGCTCCTTTATTATTTAAGCCTCTCGACAACTCTACAAAGGAACATTATTGTTCCATTTTACAGATGGAGAGGCCTTACTGTGGAGTCTGGCTTTTATAAATACTATTTCTAATATGCATCCACTTCCATAATCTCCATTTTCAGTCCTAGCAGATTCTTCATAGGTCTGCAGGAAGAACAGCCATGAACATGGACTGGCACCATCACTGCTGGCTGAACAGGGGCAAGGATCTTTTCAAAAGATCTGAGGGAACACATGTATCTTTTCCCACTTCTTGGTACTCCCTAGAAGCCACTTTCACTGACTTACTTGTTTCCATGACTACGCCATTCCTCAGTGATAATTTTATAGATCTAGCACAATTTCAATTAAATCATACCATTCCTGCTTTAGGGAGAAGGGCTCTGTAACAAGCTCATGGTGCCAGATGCCCCCACAGACAGTGCCACCAGCTGTTTCACTTACACAGGTCCTGCCCGCTCCTCAGAGAAGCCCAACTACCACGGAAGACAAATCTTGACAACTAGAAAATGCCACATGATTTCACAGGTTTGAAATTACCACCACTGGATCTCAGACAAACTGAATTGCTCTCTTTTACCCATGATGGCTCCCAACATCCCACCCGGGCAGCCTTTGATGGTGCCATGTCTGTGAGCAGGAATGCCCTTCTCAGACCTTCTGTGTCAGATCCTGTCCTACATAAGAACTGAACCCAGGGTGAGGGACAGTAGAAAGGATGTGGACCCTTGCCCTTCCTCTACCACCCACCAAATCTGTGAGCTTGGCCAGGTCTTCCCTAAACCCCAGTGTCCTCACTCACAGCATAGGACCCTTGCAAGGATTGAGTAACTTAGGAATGTCATGAACTGAGCTCAGTTCCTGGCCCTTTGCACACAATCTATAATGTTAATTCTTCTATCCTCAATTTCCTAAGACGACACCAGTAGAGGCAGGTGCCCAGGATGTTCAATAGAAACTGCAGGAATCTCCATGTGGCTGAAGGGTGGGATGGGAGTTCTGCAACAGAGAGAAACAATGAACTGGACGGTCTACCAGGCCAAAGCACAAAGGGCTTGAGTACCGAACACAGAGGCTCTGGGATTCTGATGCACAAGTAAAATTCAGGCAGAAGATGTCGTAAGAGAAGAATGTAGCATAGCCCAGGGGGGCAAAGACCAAAGTGGGTGACTTAGTGTCACGTGACCTGACGGAGCCTTGGTTTTCTCAGTGGCAGAGAATACCATCTATGCAAACAGCGGTTGTGATACTCTAGAAAAGCATTTCTCAACCTGTGGGTCGCGACCCACAGGAACTATATTAAAGGGCCGCGGCATTAGGAAGGTTGAGAACCACTGCTCTAGGACATACTCAGTAAATGGTAGCTATGTTTAAATAAAGACATTTAACTACATCAACGAGCATTCATCCGCATCTATACACATTTATAATCGTTCAGACAGAAAACCCCACATTCACTCTTGCAACATCCAGTTGAAGAAAACAAAATTCATGCCACAGGCACCATTACTCAACCAAGTGTGAACACCATCTCCTGAATTTTGAAATTTTACCCTCAGCTATAAGAGTTTATCCTGTGGGAGAAAGAGAAACCCTCTCGTCATCTGACAGAGTACCTAAAATGTGTTAGATACTCCCAAAGAAGTGTGAATGACTAAGAGATGGAGGAGCCTCTGAAGCCCTTCACAGCCTGACCACAGCTCCCTCCAGCCCCGTACCACGTCTCTGCACTCCAGCACACCAGTCACGCAGCAGAAGGTGATGCCCACGCAGACCATTTCCAACTTCAGGAATAGCGACCCCCACCCTGGGTCACTGGCTCACTCCCATTTGTTCTTCCTTCAATATTCAAGTGCCATCTCCTCTAACAGGCATTCCTTGACTTCCTCTGTGTGGCCATAGCAATGAGCTTCACCTGTAATCTAATTGCTTTTTCTTGTTTTATTTCCTTCTGTCTTGCCTACCAGCTCCAGATTCCCTGAAGTCGAGTGCTGTCTAATACACTCCTGCATGCCCATCATCTGGCACAGTACTCAGACATTGTAGGTGCTTAATAAACAATGCTCAGTGATAGCATGGTACTGTCACATTTCGGCTGCTGACATGTATGGCAGCACCCGCCCCCCTCATGAGACAGCACTTTAAAAGTAGGCTCCTGAATTTCATCACTCTGTCCCACCTCCAGGGCCAAGCACCACGGTTGACCCATGAATGGAAAACAATATATGTTGTGCTTTAAGTAAACAAACAGGTAGAGTAAGGGTAGCTCAGAAACAGGTCTGAACCCAGCCTCAGTAAAGAGTCACAGTGCTAAGGTGGGACCCTGTCCAGAGGAACACAATGCCCCAGACGCGTGATCAAGGCCAGAGGGCACAGGAGCATAGTGGTGGAAGGCAGAGCCGCTCACCAGGCCCCACTGTATCAAGGCAAAACGGATGGAGACAAGGGGGCAGGGGAGAAAACCTCATCTCTGGCCTCCACCAGGGAAGAGATCTGGAAAAGCACGAGGAAAGGTGAGAGGAAGACACAAAGCAGCAGGAGGTGGAAAGTGAACTATGGGCAGTGGAGTCTGTGGGTGGGGCTGCTCTGTGGACAGCCTCTGACAGGTTCTGAGTGTAGAGAGAAAAAGTGGAGACTGGTTGGGCTCCTTTCCCAGGGAAGAGTCCATAAACCTGTGTCTGAATTTACATCGTAATTCAAATAGATACACCACCCTACTTTTGCATCAAAACAGTTGGTAAATAAGTGTAAGCACCCTTGCCCCCAAATTTCCTTAGGAGGCCACAGCAGCTAATCCCTACCATAATAAGGGGAAATAAACAATAAAAGGAATCACACATTGAATAAGCAGTTGTATTCAAAGTAATGGAGAAGGCTGTAAGGGGTCCAAGTGCTCAGACAGCAAGGACGTCCACACAGACACGCACCTGCTCCTCACCAGACACAACGGAGCTGCAGGAAGGTACAGTGAAACTTAAGTCTTCCTGTTACTCTTTCAACTTTTAGGAAATAAACACTTGAGATATTAATGAGCTCAAAGCTACACCTTTCCAAATAAGTATTTTTCATTCATCCTCAGCTTTGAAAATAATCAGAAAGCATATGGGTACAGGGCAGGGTGCCATTTCCAGAATGGCTTAGTGAGAAGTGTTGCTAAACCCCTGCCCAGATAGCAAAGATAAAAATGTGCAAAGTCATCAAGACAATCATTTAAAGATGTTCTGAACTGAGCAAAGGCATACCACAATTGAGGAGCACTTATTCATGATAATCTGCTTGGTCTCAATAAAAGCAAGAGAGATGGTATGTGTTGCCACATAAGAGAGAAGCCTGAGGGCAGCTCTCTATGGTGGATGCGGGCCGGGCACTGAGATTGGTGGCCAAGTTATGATGCTGAGTACATGAACACAAAGTCGGAGGGTGGTGAGGCTGAGGGTGTAGGGAAGCTGGGGGTGGTGTGAGGCCAGCCTTCTGGGGCCTCCAGCCTCCTCCCCGGCCTCCCTGGCCCAGCCTCAACCCCAGCAACTTCCCCTGCTGTTGGCTCCTCTGTTCCTGTGCTGCTGCTGAGAGTCTCCGTCCACACCCAGCCCACTGGCCATCAGGCAGCTATGGGATGGTTCCCAACCATACCACCAAACTCTGTCTCCATTGCAGAGCAAAGTAAAGGGGGAGAAGATCCTCTCCCTCAACCTAGGTCTTCATAGCTGTGATCCACCAATATGGATTCACCTTATTCCCTCTCATGATCTTGCTTCAGACAATATCTCACATAGTCAGAGCAGCCCCAATCCTCAAACTCTGCTGTACCCTAACCCACAAGTATCTCGGCTAAGCCATTTGTATGATGCTAACCAGTCGATGCCCCTCTCGAATTCTGGCATGAGGATTATAAACAGCGTTCCCAAGGCTGGCCCTAAACACACTCACCCCAATGCAACTGCGCTGCCTGCGGCCCAGCCTCAACTCTCCAGACCTTCGGTTCAGTCCTCCTGCCATACACAGCATCAGGAGAAGGCAGAAAATACTCTACTTTAATGGCACTCTTTGAGTCAGCCCACAAAATCTCAATGTCTCAAGGAAGAAGAGTTTGCAACACCACAACACAATATGCTCAAGCATCACTGGGACTTATTTCCAAAACACTGCACAAGAACAACAAAGACTAAGAAAGCAGCTTTCAAATACACACTTCCTTTCTCTTCTTACAAAACTGTTTCAGAAAAGGCTTAGCAGAAACCACCCACGGCACTGGGAGTCTCGTTTTCCGCAGAACAGACTCACCTTCACATGGCTGAAGTCGCCAGCTCTGCTGCTCTCAGGTGGGTTCACAGGCTTGCTCTCCACTCGGGGCCGAACGACCTGTCGGAAAGGACTGGACAGAGGAAAGCCACTCACACTGATTCCATCTAAAAAAGAAGAAGAAGAATTGTAAGTTAGCTTGATTTTTTTTTTAATGTAGGGGGTCTTATTCAAGGACAATAACTGCTGGAGCCTGAAACAGGAGGATGGTTTGAGCCCAGGAGTTCAAGATCAAAGTGGGCAACAAAGCAAGGTCCCACCTCTGAAAAAATAAAAGTCACTGGAAGAACATTCAAGTCTCTGTCCTCACTGAACTACCTTGTATTAATGACAACTGCCTATGAATCTTCCATGAGCATGCATTCATGCCTACTATACCTAAAAAGTAGAGAATGGACTGCCCTAAAAAAGAACAGCTCCTTTCCACCTGTAGTTGACGGCCCTCAGGTCCCCAAGTGTTTATTTCCTAAAAGTTGACAGAGTAACAGGAAGGCTTAAGTTTCATTGTACCTTCCTTCACAGTCCTTTTGAGCCCAGACCATGCCAGGCCCATTCCTCCCCTGGGGGTCTCTGCACAAGCTGCTCCCTTGGGCCGGGATGCTTCTCCCCCAACTTTGTGGCCAGCTCCACCTTACCACTTTATCTTAATCTAAATGTCACCTCCTCTGCCAATTTCAAGCAGCCACGGTCTTTGCCATAAGACCCCATTTTCACCTCCAGAGCACTCACTACCATCTCATTTTAGTTGCTAATGTTCACTGTTGCCTGATCAGTCAGTCCTTTCTGTCTCACACCCCACACTGAATCCTGCCCTCCCTCAGCACCCTGGTCCAAGTCACAGCCTTTTGCATCCTGGCTACTCCCAAGTCACCATCATTCCCCTACTGTCTACTGTCCACACAGTGGGCACAGGTAGCCTACTGAAGTATAAGTCACACCATACCTTTTCCCACAGTGCCCACTTCACTCAAGAGGAAATGCCACATTCTACACAGGTCTCCAAGGCCACCACCTGCTTTGGCCTCATTCCCTCTCTAATTCCTTCCCACTGACTGAAGAGAAGACCTCAGCTGAGTCAGTGAGTTGACTACAGTTTTATTATCTCTCAAGAACATAAAGAGATTTACCCCTAACTTATTTTCCAGCAGTTTAAGTTCCCTAACACAAAGCAGCTGGCGTGTAGGAGAAGCATATCTATGAGTGTGTCAAGTATAAGAGACTTCCAGTGTAAAGCAGGCCAAGAGAACAGACAACCAAAGGCAGTCTGTGCAAGTGCTGAGAGTTCATACTAAGTTTGGTGGAAACAGAGATGAAAGAGCAAATGGTAGAAAATGAGATTGGCAAGATGCCAATTTACATCATATGGTACTTTATAGTTTACAAACTTGCCCTGTTTTAAAGAGCAATGAATAACCTTCCCAAAGTCACATTAGGAGTAAATGATCCTAGACACAGTACTACACATAAATGGACATTTAGTAAACTTGGTTGGATGGAAGGAAGGAAGGAGGGAGGGAGGGAGGGAGGGATGGACAGATGGGTGGCAGATCTGAAACTTAGACACTCAGTAATTTTCATTCCAAGCCTACTATCCTTTTCACTATGCATAGTTGTTGGGGAAGAAAACATAAATGGTTGCACTTCTCAAACAAACTCATCTAGGTAATTTGTTACTAAAAAAGTAAAGTTTCTTGTGATAAGATAAAGAGTGTTTATTTTTAATTAATACAAAGCAAATATTTCCAAATTCCCAGTCACTGAGACCCAAGTCCTTATGTCTAATATCTCTTTGCAAGAACTCATAATTCATCAAGCATAATAGAAATAATTCATAATTTTCTTTTAAAATAGAAAAACTTCCCTTAAACATCATTTGCTAAGGTATTTTCCATTAAGTAATTCAATTTTCAGGATGTCAAGAAATATTCCACTGACATAAGGCAGAATTAAATTGTTTACAGACTTGAAATCTTCAAATGCTACATTATCTTAAATAAGAAAATAGTCTACTTAAAAAGTTTATTATATTTTATGTTCAATCAGACACTGAGCATCTACAGTAAGAAAAATTACAAACTGATCCTTTTCTATTAGCAATGCCTGTGGAAGACATCTATGAAGATCGTGACTAAGTCTTTAAGGGCAAGCTTTTCTCCACACTTCCAAAGCGTCAAGTGCGGGTAACAGAGGCACATCTGATGCCCCAGAGCAGCTCAAGCTGAAGAGGCACAAAGCAGCACAACACAAGATTCTGCTCCTGATGACAAGGCAGTGCAGACAGGCTCAGCCAGTGAGAACAACCGGAAAGCAGGGACAAGGAGTCTGAAAATCCACTCAGGCATTAGAGCACTAACAAGGACAAGAGGGCTATGAGCTAGCAGAAGAAAATAGAGACATGAACCTGACCTGAAATTTCCCCTACTGGTGCCTGTAAATCCCAGATTTGACCCAGAGGCAGAGAATCTGGGCAGAGCTTTTAACATATCCAAGGACTAGATGTAAAACAATACCACCACCAGGACCCGGCATTCAGTGCTCCCCACCCCCAACAGAGAGGAGAGAGTAAAGTCCAACGCTTTATTAGGACCCCAAAGGATGACAGACAGAGTGAAAGACAGACTAGAAATAATAAGCAGCTCTCCAAAGGATGGGGCATACTTTTGAATCATGCAAGTCCCTAAAATTGGATTTAGGCATTTTTTCTAACAAAATATATTGCTGGTCACTCCTTGTTCTGCCCCACATTCTTTCACCTTTATACATTGTTAATTCTCTTCCTTCTGACCACCCTCCTGCATATGCTCAGATTCCCAAAATCTCTTCCATGGTTCAAATGCTGCCTGTCCCATAATCCCTCCCCAGGTCTCCAACTGAAAGCAAACGCGCCTTCCGAAATACAGCATATTCTCTGTCCCCAGCCCCCTGCTCAAGTGCGACAGCCCATAAGCAGGCGAGGAGCCAGGCACAGTCGGTCTGAATCTTGGCCCCCATCCGCCGGCTGGCCTTTACCAGGTTACATAACCTCTATGAGCTTTAATTTCCTCATCCCTAAACTGAGAATAATTAGAACAGATAAACTGTAGGATTATCTTGAAGAATAAGTAAATGACTGCACATGAAGTTTTTATCACAATGCCTGGGACACGGCAAGCATTCAGTAGAAACTGCCATTATTACCAATGCAGCAGCTTACACATGTCTCTTGGGTTTCTGACACAACTACAAACTCCTTGAAAACTGAATTCTTGTCAAATTCATCATTGTAGCCCTTACAATAGCTGACACAGGATCTAGCAAATTATAAGCCCTCCCCAGTAAATAGTAACTAATTGGATTAATAAATTTTTTTTTTTTTTGAGACAGAGCCTCAAGCCGTCCCCCAGGGTAGAGTGCCGTGGCATTACAGCTCACAGCAACCTCCAATTCCTGGGCTCAAGCGAGTCTCTTGCCTCTGCCTCCCAAGTAGCTGGGACCACAGGCGCCCGCCACAACGCCCGGCTATTTTTTTTTTGGTTGCAGCCGTCATTGTTGTTTGGCGGGTCCGGGCTGAGGATTCGAACCCGCCACCTTAGGTGTATGTGGCTGGCACCTTAGCCGGTTGAGCTATAGGCGCCGAGCCAAAAGTGAAATATTTTTTAAGGATCCTGGACTAGTTTTTTTTTTTTTTGCCGTTTGGCCGGGGCCAGGTTCGAACCTGCCACCCTCAGTATATGGGGCCAGCGCCCTTACTCCCTAAGCCACAGGTGCCGCCCTCCTGGACTAGGTTTTATTAGTACTTAATGTTTTAAACTTTTTAGACCCATAAACTCTG
>CAUYTI010099436.1:0-14500 GCA_963575145.1 Galago senegalensis | reverse complement strand
TGCATTCAGCTCTGGGCAGTAGACAAATAGCAATTTACACTCAGGTGTCAATTCTAGCCTTTGCCCGCCCACTGCCTTTGTCTGAGGGGGATTCCACCCTGAGGGCTCATGCTTTACTTATGAAAGTTCTCTGCATTTTGCCAGTGGCTGCTGTCGGGGACCTCTGTTTGCCCAGAGAGACAGGGCTGGCTGGAATGGCGTCAGTTTGCAGCTCAGGATGCCACTGTTGCTGTATTGGCTTCCTCCGGGCCAACTTTCTTCTCCTCACTCCTGTACCACAGTCAGCTCAGAACAGCACCAGCCCTTTCCCCCTCAACTTTTCTCAAGGAGATGGCCAAGAATCTGGATTCCATAGGTAAAAAACCTCGAGACCTCGGAGTGGGTGGGTGGGGACTCCTCAGAGTTCAATGTTGCAGGTGGGGAATGTATACAGTTTTATACAGTTTTACAGTTTTATGCCTTGCCAGAGGGTGCCATGGCATGCCAGCAGAGGTAGGAGGTCCAGTTTTTAGGGGGTCTCTCCCATGGGATAGAGTGGGAGGAAGTTTGAACTCTGCTCGCTTCTTTGCATGGAGTAAACTGCGAGCCCTTGTTGTGGGGGAGGGGACTCCCATCTGCTTGGTGGTGGATTTTGTACCTTTTGGTAGTATTTTTGGGGTTGCAGCTCGCCTCAGGAAGGTTGAAGTGCGCTCTTCAATCCTCTCTTTTGGCTCTGCTCCAAACCATCAGTTAACTTGCTAAACTTCTGTCCTTTAAGCCTCCTTCTGGATGGGAGCTTCTGAAAAAGCTGGCTGCATTCCACCATCTTGGCTCTGCCCCCATAAAATCCTTCTCGTTGTTGTGTTCCCTACCCAAAAATTGTGGGAGAAAAAATTCTGAACATTGAAGACTATTTTTTTGAAACAGGTAAGCTTGACTCCAAATTTCTAGGGGGGTGGGTCCAAGTTAAGAGTACAATTAGAGTCCACAATAATTTGCCTAAATGTTTTGACGTTATTAATCAACTATTAAATAGTATATACTCCTTTACCTAAATCATAAAAAAATTACAAAGTGTTTTTATTCAGAGTGAATGTTTAAATGTAATTCACTAAGAAATACAAATTATAATAAATGTAAAATTTGAAAAATCAAAATAATTTTTGGTATGCATCTTCTAAAAGTATTTTCTGTAAATAATTCTAAATAATGGATTAAAAGAAAAGAAATACATATTTCCACTTAGGAAAACCAAAAGGTTTAAATCAAATCTTAAAAACAATTTAAATTTTGTGTAAGTTTTGAAAATTTAATTAAATATGATTTAAAATTTTAAAAAACAAAATTATTTGCAATTCTTTAATCAATGTTCATATACTTGCCAACATAACACATGCCATATGTACAGACCTGCTTGCATACAAATTTAAGAATAATATAAATCACTTAATATAATGAAATATTTCTCAGATGCTATGTGCAATTTTGTGAATTCCATTTTAATTTGTGAGTACCTATGGAACCATGAGTTAAAAAGTTAAGAGAAATAATAAAATGGAAATTGTAAACTTTTGGGAAGTACTAGAAAATAATACTTCATTATACAATATCTGCTGCATTTATATTATCTAGCAATAAGAGTTTGGATAACTAAATATTTCATTTTTAAGTGCTCTATTCCAATCCTTGCTATACTCCACATTACTGCCCATTTCTGATAGTAGCACAACCCAAAACCTGTCATAGAATATGGATGTGATTGCCTTTTACTTAGAACACCTAAAGAGATGTGATTTCCTAGAATCTAATCACTTGGTCATATGAACAGAAGTTAAGAGTTATGTGTCCTGTTACGGCAGAATAGAACACCAGATCCTAAGTGACAGAGGCACACATATGTTCTTTATTATGAGTATTTGAGTAAGAGTGTTTATGTATGAATACATTTATAGCTATGGCCCAGGGAAGTGGTCTGCATTAATTGCCTATGGCTATGTAACAATATTACCATGAACTTAGCTTAAAACGACACACATTTATTATCTTCCCATTTCTGGGACCAACTTAGCACTATTCTCTACTCCAGGGAATCAGAAAGCTGCATTCAAGACATCAAATGGGCCTATATAAATTTCATATAAATATTAACTGGTAAAAATAAATCCACTTCTAAGTTCACTCAGTTCATTTGTTGACAGAATTCAATTTTTTAGTGTTTGTAGGACTGTGGGCTTTATTTTCTCACTGGTTATTGGCTATAAGCCCTGCTGGCTATCAGACTGGAAGCCACTCTAAGCTCTTGAAAGCCACCCAAAGTTCTTTGCTATGCCATATTCCCCAACACATCTATTTCCTTCCTCAAAGCAAGCAAAAAAAAGAGAAACTCCAGGAAGTTTGGTCCTGCAATCTTATATAATCATGTATCTGTAATCATGCACATCTCATTGTCTTTACTATATTCTGTTCATTAGAAGCAAGTCAAATGTCCTCCCCCCAGTCAACCAGAGGGACTACATACACCTGTGGATACCAAGAGGCAGAGGTCATGAAGACCACTCCAAGAGCCTATCTAATCATAGGATCTCTTGAACTTGGGTCTAAGATTGTACTGAAGAAAAGATGGGCCATTTCTCATTGTACTGCATTTATCTAAGTAATTCTGCTATAGATTTTTAAAGCATGTTGATTCCTGTTTTCAATTTTTGACACTTGCTATGATATTTGTCCTACTTTTTCAAAACAGTCAAGATTTAATAGATTCAATCATGAGGGGTTCTGGCCCTATTAGGGGAAGAAAAAGAAAGAGGAAATAGAGAGATAGATGGAAAGAGAGAGAGAGAGTGGAAGAAGAAGGAGGGATGGAGAAGGATGAAGAGGCAGAGCAGAAACAGAAGAAAACAAAAGAAGGAGGAAGGAAATAAGGGAGGGAGGGAAGGATCAGTAGAGAAAAACACATGGAAATAGAACATTAAATTTAAAAAAAAGAACATTAAATATAGAATTTGAATGCTGTCTACCACAGCAGGTCAATACAGTCTTCAGTTTGGACAGGTGATGAACTGGGGGCCTCTAGATGTACAATTTATAGGAAAAGTTTATAGGAGTTAAATTCTCCTTCCACTTCATGGAATTTTCAAACAAGATCAGGTTCCCCTGTTGTCTCACCACTCACTTGAAATGTCTGATACTGTCCTGCTTCCTAGAAACCTTTTCTCAGTCCAGACACAGAGGGTGATTGTTTCCTCAATCACCTGTCAGGGCCTTGTCACAGGGCTATGCCCACACATACACAGTTTGGATAGAAATGGAGGAAATAAGTATAAACAATATTTCATATACATCTTAATGGTCATTCTTCATTAACTGTCATCTCAAAATTCATTTTTCTTGTTTCTATTACCAATTTTGAAATCTTAAATTCTGAAGCTGCCATAAAACTCAGTCTTAATAGGAGACATTTAGGCTTTGCATTTTTATATCCATCCATTGTTCAGAAATAGTGACATATCAGATCTTCGACTATGCATTTAATAGGCTAAATTATATATTGGATGTGTACAAAGAATCTCAAAGAATCTAAAATAAATGCTGAAACAAAAAGAGCATAAAATATGTATGAGATTGCACACTATCAGTTTGATTTTAAGAAGGTCCAAGTGCCAAAGCCTCCCTTACAGACCCTCTTCAAATTTGACAATGCTTCTACTGTGCACTGATTTAAATTGTCCCAATTTATAACCTTATGGTTTCTAAATCCAGCAGCTTTAAACATCAAATCAATCATGAAGTGCAGTGAAATGAAAGGTCATGGGGAAGGTTAGAGAAGTTTAGTTTTGTGATTGTATAAAAAACAGACCATATTGCTTCTCTCAAGAACAACTCATGATAAATAACCAAATTCATGTGTCCCAAAAACTTTAGAATTGGAGTCTGATCAAGAATTATGTCCTCAGCAAAGGAGTATAGAAGGACTGAATAGTCATACAATTTACAAAAGTGGGATATGCCAATAAAACATAAATATTTAACTGAAATTATGAAGCTTCCATTATAGAATACTTTGGAAAGATGGCCCATAAAAGAATAATAACACATAAAAAGTCTGATATTTGGGGCTATTACAGGATTTTGGAGCATTTATAGAAAGGTTAACAAGTGTGAGGCAAACTAAAATTAGTGAAGATAGACTGAGAATAAATTTATTTCACTTACAAACTAAATGAATACAACAGAAGGGAATAAGTCCCCATAAACCACTGCCATCAGAACCTTGAATCAAGCCCTTCTTTAATTTGACTATTATTTTGTGTATATAGATTGTGTGTATAAACCAGTACTTTAATTTCCTCAATAATCATTGAGGTTATCATTTATTGACTGAAAAATACTAACTAAAAATAATTTTTCTTTAGAAAGCAGAACAGATTTCCCATTGTTTTATTGCCACTTATGCAAATTTTACTTTGTTGCTTTATTCAAGCAGAGTAACCAAAAATATTATTCAATATATACTAATCAACAAAAAAAGGTTTAATTTTAGATTACAGAAAGCACTACAGCAGTAGCTATGAGATAAAAAGGAGTTTGTGACATTGAAATTCTTCCCATATAGAGCTTAACAAAGGCATTCTGACATTGAGTTTATCATACATTTATTTTTAAATTAATTAGGTAATTGGTTTAGAGATGAAGATAATTTATCTTATAAAATGTGTTTTCCAGTGTTTGAAATAAGGGTCTCATCTGCTACCTTAGTACAGAATAGTAACACAGCAGGCAAAATGAAGAGGTTAAAATGCATTTAAAGCGTGTTTGGCCCAGTACATCTCATACTCTGTTTCTCTGTAGCAATTCATTCCATTATAAACGTAATTAGAAACCTTTTCTTCTTAATGTTGAGAAAAAGAATTTTGATATTACTAACTATATGTAGGATTTTCAAATCTTTTAAATGGATGATGTACAGTTACATTAAACTGACTTTTTTATTTTTACTACATCTAGTAGGATGATGCTATAAAAGCTTTTAAGGAAGCCAATGAATCTTTTGCAGTAGGCTATATGCTGTTTCAATCAGTCTGTATTAAAAGATGATTGTCATAAGTACCAAATGAATTAATACACTGAACTTTTGGGTACTAAATTAGGTGAAAGAATAGTTGGCAGATATATATTTATGATTAACCTACATAGAAAAAAATGTACTTTTTAAAATTTTTGCTGAAAATGATAGGATTTTTATTGTGGAAACTGTGATTCTATTAAATTTTCATAATGATTTGTAGTTGTTGAAAGTTGTTAGACATTCTAAAAGCCAAAGTATGAATGGGATTACAATCTACCTAAAATTTACTGCATTAAGAAGCTAAGCACTCAACCTTTGAAATCGTCTACCGCAAAGACTGTTTATTCCCTGTATAAAATCTTACTGTATATTGTGTCCTCAAAGATATAAGGGCTGCAACTGAGCAGACTGCTAAACATCTCAAATATTAATTTATTGGCTTCCAAAACTGTGTTCGCAAAGCATACAGAATAGCAGATTAGAAGTTGGTAAGGAAGAATAAGTGAGATTTGACAATTCTATTTGAATCTTCTGTGGTTTGGAATTGGAATATTTTAAAGCCACGCAAGCTGAAAAAGATATTTTGAGCAAATAGCTTCATAAAGCAGGTTTGGTTTTAAAAGCTAAGGGGATTTCAAAAATTCATTTTATTCTTCAGAAATAATTAGAAGTGGGAAGCAGTTTATTGAAAATATCAGAAAACACAAATACTGCAAACTTCCCACAGGCGGGTATCTTGCTATTGTCTCACCCTGGTGTGAGTTGCAGCCTATCTGTCACAGGTATTTCTGCCTTCAAAAGGCATATTTCTCCCCCAGCCTCAGTATTTCATTATTTATTTATAATAAACTGGGTGGCAATAAAACCGGATTGTGAACATTTTACAGTAGCTTTTCAGAATGAATTATGAACCATGCTTTGGAACAATTTGCACCTGAGTAAGAGAAATTTTGTGGTGAATTGACATCTAAGAGTGTCTGGCATAAGGGATTAGATGACAAAAATAATACAAAGAAGAAAGAATCAGGAATTAGCTGCCTATACAGCCTTGGAAATAGAAAAAGCTTATCAGAGTAATATACATCAAACAGTCTGTTTTTAAATATAATAATTTCAAAATAAAGGAAAGAAAGTATTCTGAAATTTTAATGGCTCATCCCAACCCCTGAGATGAAGAAATGAGCAAAACAAATAATTGGACAACAAAGAGTATCTCCAAGCTTTGAAATCTTTTAGTTTGCATTCAAAAACTTCTGATTTAATATCACAATTTCATTTTTAGGCTAGTTATCCCCCTTTCGTTAATTTACCCTTTCACTATCTCTCCCATTATTTATTTGTTTTTGAAGGGGATTTAATTTTATTCCTACTGAAGACTGCTTAGAATTTGAAAATAATACCTTTCCCAACAAAGACCTCTCATACCCAGTAGATCACCACTTGAGAAACCCATTGATCCAGAATCCAAGAAAGAGAAGAGACATCCTCTAGCCACAGTCATATTATTGCCTGCACCAAGGAGGCTACCCTGAAGGTTAAAAAGGGAATGACATTTCACCTCTCTGTCAATGTCTGACAACTAAGTTTATTCTTCTTCTGATTGTGGTATTTCGTTGGGTTGTTGTCAGGTTTGTTTTTGCCAATAGTATTTTCTATGATTTCTATACAGCTCTCCCTTATCTATGACCTTTGTGTTGGTGCAATTTGGATTTGATTTTCCAACTAGCTCAGTTACCTCATGACCAGTCCCCAGAGCTCACAATCCCTTCACTTTTCTGCTTTGTAGTGCCAAACCCTTCATGCCTCGCTGGAAACTGCATAACATTAAACACATGCTGCAGATACATGTTCAAATTAGAGATGTAACAGACTATCCACTGAGAATCCACTAAATCACCGAAGCAGCAAACCTGCAGATCCAGAGTTAGCACCAGTAAATTACGGCCTACAATATACTTCTCCTTCTGATGATAAAAATAAAGCATATTTTACTTTAAAATGCTGACAATAACTTCTGAGCAATCAATACCTTTTTTGGAGAAGGAAAATTGCACAGCCCCACCTGCTACTGTACATACATACATTGAAAAGGACAGATAAACCAGAGATGTGAGCCCTTCAGTAAAGCCCAGGTATGAAAAACCTTTGGAACCTGGCACTTAGACTGTATTCAGCAGTCAGCCCTTGAACTCTTTGTGTTACATGCACTGAACTTCTCAGGTTTGACAGCATGTTGTCTTGCAAGCTTGAGGGATGTCTAAAACTCAAATGCCAGGACTCTACTGATGAAAGAGTGTGGCTTTTCCCCACCTCCCTTTCTGGGGATGTGGGCTTAGTTTGTGTAATGAAAACAGAGCAGCAACAAGGCAATACTATATTGGATACTGTATGGAAAATATAGGATATTCTTGAAGTGGCAAATCCCTAGCTGACGAAGAGATGTTACTAGTATAATGAAATATAAAGAAATAATTCCTTTTTTTACAAAAAAAAAAAACCCCAGAAAGAATAAAACTGTCCTAACAGAATCTGATTCTATGAAAAAAAAATGCTGGTGTTTTTCATACCTCTATTGTCTGTAGGATGGAGATGGGTGTTGGGAGGGGGGAGGGATGTTGTCTTACAAAATAGCATAAACATAGAAAATAAAACTTACTGGTGGGGAAGAAAAGGAAAATAGAAATACAACTGGGATACAAGCAATAAGAGTGCCCCTCATTTATAGAATACACAAATCTGCAATGTCTGAATTTGTGATCACTGCCTAGTTACATTTTGAAAAGGAAGAATTATTAGCAATTTCTCTAGCTGAAACTTCAGCACTTTTACTCTAAAGTATCAAATGGCTTATTTTCAAAAACTCAGCTTATTTTTCTAGTAGTGTTGTCACTACATCTGTGAATGTTTGCAAATGCTTTCAGGTTTGGAAAATTTACTTTCCAACTTAAAGTGCCTTCCCTGATTCTGCACTAGATACTTCTATTTATAACATTTGATGAATCGCTTTCTATATGCATGTCCTTCAGGGAAGTTAGCAACTTTTAGTTTTTTGGCTGATGTCAATGTTGTGGTGCATAGAAAATGACAAGAGTCTACCCAAACAATTATCAAAAATAGCTTTAATAATTTTTCTATACAAAATGAAATGCCTGAACCTGAAAACTTCAAAAAAAAAAAAAAAGAAATGTTCTAGGCCTGGGGCAGTGGCTCACACCTGTAATCCTAGCACTCTGGGAGGCCAAAGAGGGTGGACTGCGTAAGCCTGGGAATTTGAGACCCGTCTGAACCAGTAGAGACACCCATCTCTACTAAAAATAGAAAAATTAGCCAGGCATGCTGGTGCATGCCTATAGTTTCAGCTACTTGGGAGGCTGAGGCAGGAGGCTGGCTGGACCCTGAAGTTTGACATTGACAACAAAGTGAAACTCTTCTTTAAAAAAAAAAATTATTTAAATTACTGCTATGAACTAGCCCAAAATATACATTTTTTCCCCCCACAGGTTCCATACATATTATTTTTAACAAATGAGTAATATATTATCTTTGATCCCATCATAGCTCTGATACACATGAAACACATTTCATATGTGCTTGAAATGTTATGAAAGCAATTCATATTTGCAGCCTACTTGGCCTCTGTTCATTTAGTTTTTCAGTCATTTATTCAATGTTTTTTGAGTTACTGCTTTTATCCCTTTGGAACTATATAACAAAAGGTATTTTCTGTGCTCCACAGGTTCTCATGAACTTGTGAGAAGACAGGCCATTAGACAACTAACCATAATAAGAAAAGTTAGTTAGAATAATACAGTAGAAGTTGGAACATGAGAGTTCATGAAGCCATGCTGTGGATTGCAGGTAGTCTTCTGTTCCTGGAAGGGAAAGCAGTGATTAGGCAAGGTATTAAAGAAGTTAAGACAAGATTATAATGTGGAATTAAATGACATAATAAAGAGTCTGGAGGTTATCCTATGTGCAGTGAGATCTAGGAAGTATTATTAAATTTAAGTTTTGAAACTAGGTGCAAGATAGTTTGGAAAGGGAAGAGACAGAAGGTTACAAACCTTCTGATAAGATCAGCATAGGAAATTCTTAACATAATTCATGAAATATGATTCAGTGCAAACCAAAGCAGTGACAGTAGAAAAGGAAAAGTAGGTTCAGATTTTGGGCATATTTCAGAGATCAAACTGGCAGGATTTGAGAACATTTGGTTGTGCCATTTCATGGTGATTCAGAGGGTTCTGGAAGGCCTTAAAAGGACCATGGATGCTATTCAATGAGAGAGGAACACAAGAGAAACAAAGGATGCATAGGGGCAGAAGAAAAAGGATTTGTTTTTACAGATGTTGACTTTAATGTATGTGTGTGAGAATCAGGTAGAGATGTCAAACAAGCAGTTAGAAATAAATGTCTATCACTTGAGAAAGATATGAAGTGAAAGCCTCTGGCAGTAAGAGTTTCCATAAATCTCTTCTTCACTGTAGAATGTAGGCTTTCATTTTGGGGTATTTTGAGAAGTTTTTTTCTCAGTTTTCATCAATTTCATTCTAGTATCTGAGAATTCAGTAAATTAAAATTGGAAAAAACGTAAATTGTGTTCTCATCTTAGTTATTACTTCCTATCAGTCTTTATTTTCTAAAACAATCAGCCCAACTCCTTGGTATGTTCCTTTTGTTTCTTTGCTTACTGTCTTCAGTTCACTGATCAGAATAGTCTAATGTTGCAACAATAATTTCTAATCAAATGGAGGATGTTTTCCAACTCATTCATTCCTCTCTTTATGAATTACATAGCTCTTTTCATTTTCTTTTTCTTTCTTTCTTTCTTTCTTTCTTTCTTTCTTTCTTTCTTTCTTTCTTTCTTTTTTTTTTTTTGTTGTTGTTGGCATCTACAACACATGGATCAGATGTCTTCAGGAAGCAATTTCTTTGCGTAAACTTTTTATTTTTTTTTGAGACAGAGTTTCACTTTGTCACCCTTTGTACATTGCCCTGGCATTATATCTCATAGCAACCTTTAACTCCTTGGGTTCAAGAGATTCTCTTGTCTCAGCCTCCTAAGTATCCAGGACTAAATGTGTCCACCATAATGCCCAGCTATTTTTAGGAATAGATTCTCGCTCTACCTCAGGCTGGATCCAAACTCATGAATTAAGGCAATCTGCCCATCACAGCCTCCCAAAGTGCTAAGATTACAGGCGTTAAAGGAACAATTTCTGTTGACTCTCAGATTCTTTCTTGGGTTTCCTTCGAGTATGATTTAAATAATATTTCTCTGAGGACATTCCTTCTCACTAAACCACATTGCCACTTTGCATAGTTACACTGCCTTTCTAGGTCTTTTTGGAACTCTTGAGCCTTTAACTTATCAGAAAAGTTGGAGGACATCTGCCAGCTTGAAGACTAACCTAAGATCATTTGTAAAACATTTCACTACCTAGTTCCTTGTGGGGGAACTTGCTGTTTTAATTCTTTCCTTTAGAAATGCTTATATATTTACCAAATTATAGCCAATTTGTATTCTGCACAGAATCTGGTTTGTTTATTGTTTGTTTTACTTTGTTTAGTTCTTTTTTAACATCTTTGGAAGACATGGAACCTTGTCAAAGGTTTTTTTTAAGAACATAAATAGATGATATCTACTGGACCCTGATGCCTATATACACATTTTCCCCTTGGGAGAACAACAGTATTTCAGTCAATCTCAATTTCCCCTTGTACAACGCTCTTGCCTTTCCCCCCAAACACTGTTTGCTTAAATATTTGATGATGAAAATATAGCATTTTATCTGTCAAGGACTCAAGATAATTATGCAATAATGGAAGAATCCCTGAATTTTCAGATGATTGAGTTATTTGTTTGAGTGAAATTAGTAAATATAGTCACTAGGTTATAGAAAATTTGTTCCGATGATATTACTTTATACAATAATACCACAATGTAAAAATGAGTGTCATATTTTCCTATGGGTAATGTGGATGGATGTGGTGTTATCTCTAACATGGGGGATGAGGTAAAGGAATAAAACTCAGGACCCTGGAACTCACATTAAAAAAACAACCAAAAAGCAATAAAAAAATTAAGAATGGATTGATTAAAAAGTTGGTGCTTTTGGAATTTCCATTTTGAGGCAGAGTGACTTTTGATAAGATGAAGTGAAATGTCAGTTTATAAAAATGCCATGTTGTTCCTTTCTAAATAGAGTTTTAAATAATCTTTTTTTCCCCTTCCTCACTCACTTAGGAGGGAAAAAAAATCAACCCTTTTGAATGCAGTACATATGGTTGCCTCAGCAACAAGCACAATAATAACATACACAGCATCCATGAGAACCTTAATTATAGCATCACATTAAGCTAACACATATTACTTCTCTAGAAAAACACATGTATTTCTTACTATGAAGAATATTAGCTATTAAAATTAAAGCTCCAGTTTCTTTACAAAAAGAGTTTCATGACAAATTGCTAAAAATTCAACCTACTATTTGTCTCTCGTATTTTAGAAATGAAAGCCAAGGCTAATGAGCTGTACATTCTGTATATACTATGTTCACTTTGTCAATTATTTACTGAGCATCAGTGATTTGCTTAGCTCAATGGAAAAGGTTTTAGTTAATTCAAGTTTTTTTCTGTATAAAATATGGTTTCTGCTATAAAAATAAAAACATAGAAGTACATTAAGGTGATAAGACCATAGTGTAGAAAAAAGTTAGGTGCTGCCTGTGGTTCAAAGAAGTAGGGCACCAATCCCATATGGTGGAGGTAGTGGATTCAAATCCAGCCCTGGCTAAAAACTGCAAAAAAAAATAAAAACTGAGTTACCTTTGATACCATCTAACTCCAATAAGAGTAGCCCACATAACAAAATCCCCAAACTATAGATGTTGGCATGGATGTGGAGAACAGTGAACATTTCTGCACTGCTGGTGGGACTGCAAGCTAGTACACTCCTTTTGGGAAGAAGTTTGGAGAACACTCAGGGAAGTAATAATTGACCTGCAGTTGGAGCCTGCAATTCTTCTACTCATATCCAAAAGACCAAGAATTACTTAGCAAAAAAGATATTTGCACCAGATTATTCATAGCAGCTCAATTTGTAATAGCCAAGTCATGGAAGAAGCCCAAGTGCCCCTCAAACCATGAATGGATTAATAAGTTGTGGTATATGTATACAATGGAATACTATACAACCTTAAAAAAGATGAAGCCTTTATCTCTTTTATGTTTACATGGAGGGATCTGGAACATATCCTCCTGAGTAAAGTGTCTCAAGAATGGAAAAAAAAAACCAAGAATGGAAGAAAAAATATCCAATATACTCAGTACTCCTATGAAACCTACTTATATTTACTCACACATTCTTGTAAAAAATAGAACACAACTATAGCCCAAGATGATGGAGAGAAGTGGAGTGGGAGGGGAGGGGAGGGAGAAGGTTCAACAGAGAGAGGGTAAAAGGAGGGATCAGGAATCACAACTACGGAACATATGACAAGGGCACAAGTCAAATCTGTGAAATGTAGAACATAGATGTTTTGGCACAATAATCAAGTAAATGAGGTGAAAGCTATGTTGATGGTTTAATGTCACCATGTTAGATTGTTTAAAAAAAAATCAGCACATTGTACCCCACATATGCAGGAATCTATTCATGATCTATGCGTATTTGAATTAATAAAAAGAGAAAAAAGTCCTAGCCTGTCAACATTTAAATATTATCAAATGCATTATCTAAATAGAGTAATATACTCAAGTTCTAATCTGAGTCAAGCACCAGCCTATGGTGTTGCTACATAACCAATGTCACAAATTTCATACATAAAACAACACAAATTTATTAGCTTCTCTCTTCTCTTATAAGTTTTCAGCTTTCTATTATTATATGGTGGCTTCAAAATAGAAATGACACATTAAGATAGAAATGGCACATCTCTTGCATGCTTTGAAACTCTGATATCTTCTGTGATTAGCTGGAGAAAATTCTCCCCCTTTATCAAACTCACCTGATTGTTTCAGGCATACCAAGCTAATATCTATATTTTAAGATCAGCTGATTTGAGATTTTAATTACTTCTGCAAACCCCCTTGAAAAATTTAGCTAGATTAATGTTTGATTCAATAACCAAGAGACGATGATTTTGAGTGTCTCTACTAGAATGCTGCATACCACATCAAGAAAGGATGGGAATATTTGGAAAGTCTTCAGGATTGAAATAGAACTTGGACTCATTTTTGAAACCTAAGTACAATTTTAACATGTAAAAAGAAACAGATTTATTGAGTCTTTCCTATTTGCAGGATGTATCTCAGCACTAATGCAAGATGATTAAGGTTGAGTCTATACCCTTAAGGACTCATAGTCTAGTGAATATAGGAAATAGTCCAAAGAATGTAATGCAAAGGTGCTAGTCCTAAATTAATGATCTGCAAACCTCAAGTATGAGGTTCACTGGTATGGCTGTGAGAAACTAAATGAAAATAATTAGAATTAATATCTTAAATGTACAAAAGAGAAAGTTGCAGTAAATCTTTAATTGACAAGAATATATATTAAACTTGAACATGTTTTCCAACCCTCCTTTGGGTTGAATATGGTCTTTTCTATGGTAATCTTTTAAACTTCACATGTCCCTAGAGAGTTAATCCATTAAATGAATACATCATTAGTGGCTTTTTTCATTCACAGAAGAAGCCAGAGCAACCTGAAGATACAGAAGTTAAAGGTAAAGAGTGTATATCAAGGAGTTTCAGAAAGAAAGTTCATCTATTTTTTTACTTTTGCTGAAGTCCTGATGCTAAATTTCTTTCTTAAGTACAACACTTATTTTAAAGTGAATCATTTTAATTAACCAGCACTTTCAATTTTTTTGACATATCTTTATTATTCTTCTCAGTACACTTTTACAAAGATATTTAACTTTATCTCTTAGTAGCAAAGTGGCCTATGAGAATTTACATAGTTTAGCTACAATGCTTTCTTACAATTTGGAAATGAAGCATAAATAAACATATATTGCAAACACTTTCAAATATATTTGGAAAAAGAATTTACTTCCATTTCAGGTAAGTGTATATATATGTACACAACAATTCATGCCATTATGAGCAGATCTTCACAAAGATTTTCAATGAAAGACTACAGTGTCAATCTTCACTTTATCTTTAAATAAATCATATGAGGGCTGGGTGTAGTGGCTCATGCCTGTAATCCCAACACTCTTGGGAGGCCAAGGCAGATGGATTGCTTGAGTTCACGTGTTCAAGAGCAGCCTGAGCAAGAGTGAGATCTGGTCTTTAAAAATAGCTGGGTCTGGCTCGGCGCCTATAGCTCAACCGGCTAAGGCGCCAGCCATGTACACCTAAGGTGGCGGGTTCGAATCCCCAGCCCGGACCCGCCAAACAACAATGATGGCTGCAACCAAAAAATAGCCAGGCGTTGTGGCGGGCGCC